>JANZLX010000002.1:32822751-32834274 GCA_025531955.1 Erythroxylum orinocense
CAAAACCAATGCATTTCCTTTGTCTCTCCCTGAGCACACTTGTACAATATGTCGGGTCCTCACCCTTCATTTGGGGACGGGATGTTACAACATTTATACAAGATAACTTCTAAGTATTGCATAGTGCATATGCCTGAATTACAAATAGATGTACAGTGCATGATTATGACAAGCCCGGTTATAGTCCCATTAACACTCCATTTTTCGCTCAGAAACTCATTCACTTCAGTTCGGCACTGAGGACGCTCTGGCCAACACATTTACTAATAGTGCACCGATCTATACTTCAAAATTTGAACATCTTAGAGAGTTAATGACCGGTCGGCTCCTTCGGATCACTTATAGATCCGTATCTCTCATTCAGTTTGAAACAAGAATCAGATCAATTGGAGCTCCATAACTCAACCTATCTCCACTTTGCCAAAACATGTTCAGAAAGATTTACACTCAGTTCTTTTCATCGATCAGTCCACTTTTAATCGATCGCTCTGCCTTAGTTACTATCAAAACTAATCCCTACAATAGGGAATGTTAAAGAAATGTATCAAATATCGGTCGGAGGAGTTTTGGCCAACACAAAATAGAGGGGTCGGTCGGCCAGACCGCTCGGCCAATTGCCAAAATAAAAAAGGATAGTCAGTCGGCCGTAGAATATCAATTGAAATCAGAAAATAGAGCTCGCCATAAAAGCAAAGGTCGGCCTACTCTCGATCAGCCAATAGCAAAAGTCAAACGATCGAAAGACCGAAGATTGGTCGGTAGACTTGTGATCCAAAGAGTAGGAGGAGGTCGGTCAGTCAAAGATCAAAACTGATCAATCAGAAATTTAAAGTCGATCGGCCAAAGGATCACAGTAGATCGATCAGAAGATCAAGTCGATCGGTCAGAAGATCAAAGTCGATCGATCAAAACAGAAGGATAGATCGATCGTTCAGAACAGTAGGATGGATCGATCGGTCAGAACAGTGAACAGAAAGACAGATTGAGCGATCAGAACAGTAGGATGGATCGATCGGTCAGAACAGTAGGAGGATCAGAGCAGAGGGGCGGATTAATCGGCCATCTTCTAATAGCCAACACTTTTGACTCAGAGTTCCAAATTTCACAAACTTAAAATCCGTGGAAAGATAAAAAGGAGCTCTAGACCTTCCAAGAAGGACTCCAAACCAAATTCAGTCCCTAACCAAAGTCAGTCCCTTATCACTCCTTTAACCAACATGCAAACTTTCGATCAATGAACGGGCGGGATACAGTTTACAACTTTCAGAAAGGCCGTAGAAGCAAATTTTACTTCTCTACTTAAAACAATTCTCCAGATTTTTACACTCATTTGATCACTTCTTTGAAATCCTTTCAATCTCCAACCTCTCTATCCCCTTACATACATCATCACTCATCCTGTAAGAACCAGCAACATCGCCCATGACACAAGAAACATTTAACTGACAATTTCTAGTAAAAATACAAGTCTTACCTATGTAAGATTTTGTTTCTTCGACTCATCAAACATACTACGCTGTTATGCTGTCTCGCAACACCATACCCGATCATTATCTCCTAAAAAAGAATGAGGTTTATATTCAGCTCTTAAGTGAGCTAAAGGGCGGGAGAGCAAAGTGAAAGGATAAGCAACTTGTATCAGGAGTAGAGAGAAAGGAAGCTACGAGAATGATGGTGGAGAAACCAAGAAGATAAAACTCCTTTTTGGCTTGCTCATTTGCAAGGTGTCGGAAGAAGAAATAACAAGGACAAAGCCATTAAATGGGTTCAATAGTGTCATGACACTTGGCAATAATTTATCTTATGACTTCATAACCATTTATCTCTACTCACTTTGCAATCCCTTTGTCACCCAACACTCCAATGTCTCCCAACCATAATTCCTAACATCATGTATCACATTTTCAGTGTCATTGGACAATATAAATGTCTATTACCAGTACAATCGACCTGTCACTTGGCATTTTGCCTCGTTCGAAAAATTCCCTTTAAATTTTAGGAAAGTTCCCTAAAGTTCTCCAAAAGGCGAAAGCACTAATTTCACGTCTCAAATAAGTTTTCAATACTAATAACCCATAAATCTCAAGTCCATCACGCCCATACCCATTGCCAAATTAGACCCGAAGTGTCAATGCATGCATGTCCACTAATTTCTATTTGCAATGATTTACTAGTCCCGTACATATATCCCTTATATGATGCATGAGCATGAGATGTGTTGGCCCAATTCCTCTGATTAATCACACCTGTACCAAATGTTCAGGGTTCTAACCCTTTAATTGGGAACAGGATGTTACATTAAACCCCTATTTCCCTATTTCATTTGTGCCTATATCTAAACTTGCAGGAAAGAAGGCCTCTTGTTAAGAAAAAAAATCCTATCAATTTGTTAGACCAAGCTTTGGCTCCAATCTATAGCAGCTCCAACGGGGGAGTGACTGTTTGCTTTCTAAATGGTATCTTTCAATGATTCCAGAAATGTTGGAAAGGGATTATCCCAAATTTTGGGTTCATACATACTTCCTTCAAGTTTTTGCCTCTTCTGTGCTGAATAAGACTTCGAGTAACCTTTATTGGAGGCTTCCATAAGGTTTGCCCAAATTAGAAACTAATCGATAAGACCAACAGTGAATTCCCAAAAACAGTAAGAAAACCAATGAAGAAATTTGAAAAGATTGTTGTTATAAATGTTTGAAAAAGGCTTTCAAAGGATTAATTTTTAAAGAATACTTTGAAATTTAGTTTAATTTTCAAAATTTTGAATTATTAAATTAAATTAGTTATCAAATTAATAATTAGAATCAAGCAAATGTTTGAAAGGATTATCTATCATAATAAGATTATGTTAGATAACTTAATATAATGAGATTATATTAATTTTTATTAATTTGATTAAGATTAATAATTAAATTTTAGAAAATTTATTTTTAAATTAAAATTATTTTTATTTCAATTAGATTGAAATTAATTAATTAGACTCCTTAAGCTTAAGAAATGTGTTTCCTTAAGTAATCAAGAAAGGTGACTCTTAATTAAACTTATTAGTTTCAAATTTTATGAAATAAATTAAATTTATTATGTTATT
Source organism: Erythroxylum orinocense (assembly GCA_025531955.1). Classification (NCBI taxonomy): domain Eukaryota; kingdom Viridiplantae; phylum Streptophyta; class Magnoliopsida; order Malpighiales; family Erythroxylaceae; genus Erythroxylum; species Erythroxylum orinocense. Next base: position 32,825,837 of record JANZLX010000002.1, read on the forward strand.
TAAAAATATTATTCTATACATTTAGAAATAGTTTCTTTATAAATAATTGAAAGGTTTCACGATTTATTAGTAAAGGTTTTTTTTTCTTGATTAAATTTTGAAAAAGAATTGTTTATTAATTAAGAAAAATGAACACTCTTTAAAATTTTTAATTTAATTCTGAAAGTAGTTTCCTTTTTAATATTAGAAAATAATTTTATAATTAAGGAAAAGTTATTTATAATGAGAATAGAAATAGTTCTCTAATTAGATTAGAATGTCTTACTTATAAAATTTTGAAAAAGAAGTTTTTAAAATTATAAAAAATAAGATGTATAATTTAATTGAATTTTTTTCCATTAAATTTTGTTAAAGGAGTGAAGATAATTGGAAACAATTTTTGATTGATTTTGAAAATTGTTTTCAAATCAATTTAAATTTTTATTTAGAATAGGAATTTAATTTATTAAGAATCAATGGGTTTAATATAATTTAATTATCCAAAAAGACCAAAATATTAGTTTAGATTATGAATATCAATAATTTGAATCAAACAAAGCTTAATATTTTATGCATATAATTTGGTTATAAGTGTATAAGTTGTATGCATATATATATTAGATGTATGTTAAATTGCATTTTTTATGTTTGTGATATTTTACATGTAATTTGTGTTTGATAAAAATATTTGAAATTAAATCCCTCGTTAAAATATTAAGTAAACTTTGAGAACGTGATTGTTGCCTTCCGTTATTATAGGAATAAACCAGAGTTTTGTTTATTATTAAGCTTGTTGAGCAAATTCAAGGCCTCTATAACTCAAATGTATTTAATCTTATAATAGTGAGTCATACAAAACTACATTTGTGTTGTTTGGATGATTAAACTCTTGATCACATGAATTTAAAGACAAAGTTTGGAATAAGTATAAGATATAATTTAGCATGTATTGTCACCTAACGGACCTAAGAATCACATGAGATGCGATTAATCAAGTTATTATAAATCTATTTTAAGTTTAGTTGGTTTGTTAAGCAAACTTAATATCAATTAAATTTGAATGGAATCCTAGCCTACTAAAGAAATTAATCTTTTCAAATAGTAATGAGGGTTATTATTTCAAATAAAATAATGGGAGTAACCAAATATATGACTAAAGTCTTATTCATATTTAATAGTCATACAATATAACTTGTTACTTGTTTTTCTTACATTTATATTTTGTTCTGAGTGGAATTTACCTTGTTTATTATAATTGATACAAGTGATCCAAATTTATTGGATAAAGGTTATGTTTGAGAAGAGTTCTCAAAGTCATATAGAAAAGATTTATTTCCATTGTAAAATGTTTCTATTAATCCCTACTAAGGATTTAGTGACAAAGCTTTAAAGATATGTAAAGATCATATAGATGACAAAACGTAGTGACATTTGCGTTGACTAATATCTTGTATACTTTGATGACAATATGTAAGATGTATCTCAGCATCATGGCAAGATGCAAAAGGTTGCAAGAAGTAGAGCTAAAAGGTATAATACTTTGATGAAATTGTTTCCCTCAATTTAGACTACTAAAAGTATAAACATGGACATCAATTAAAGGCTTTTCTATGTCATGATAATAGTTATCATTAGATGAAGTTCTTGCTTATACAAAATATGATAGATATCATATATATTTCTTTTTCATGCTTACGAGTATTTGATATTAAATTTAGACTCAACATTACTATAATGTTTAAGGTATGATAAGAAATAGAATGTTGAGCAAAGGTAATTAATCTAAGTTCAAATAAATAGTTTATATGTGTTAGATTAAATGAGAGTTATGCTTAATATAAGTGGTACGAACATAAAGTTTAATAACCAAGAATATCTTTTTTTTCCATATTGGTTAAATTAATATGATTAGAACCACAAAATTACATACAAGGATAGATGTACCTTTTTATTATAAATCATGTGAAATTTCTTAGGTCAAATAATAAATAAATCAACATATAGTTAAAGGATGATGATGATATTAAATTGTTAAATCTTATACATGTGATGTATTGGTTAGAATAACAATTCATAAATGGATGATACTTTTATTTCATTAAATGTATTAATGAATTTTTATTTCATTAAATGTACCTTAACAAGAAATTTGTTGACTAATGTGGTAAAAGGGAAGTGAAAGGTGTCCCCCTATGAGGTGCAAGCATCTTTAGATCTCACAAAACAAATAGTAGATCTTTTGAGTCAGATAAAGATGATAGTAAACCATGATATAGGCGATTGAGAGGCATGCTACCAATGTGGCAAATATAGGCACCTAGCCCACATATGTATAAATATTGATCAAGCGTCAAAGTATAAGGAGGAAACAAATTACATGGTCACTTATGGACACTCAAACTTTTTGTAGAAGGAATAAGGCGTAACTAGAGTGGGTAGACCAATAAGACCACTTAGGTTCCAAAATATGCCTTAATTTTGATAGCCACCACTACAGGGCAATGAGATGTAGGAGATATTCATGAAATTCTTGTCTTCCATCGACCCAACAAAGGCACAAAGTGGGTAGACATATGACTTCAATGAAAATTTGACCAAAGTTGTGTATTCAAATACTGCATCAATTTATAATTTGGTGTATAAGTAGGACAACTAGCTAATGTGGTAAGTAAAAGAAGTCAAGAAAAGATTTTGACTAACACCAAGGTAAACTTTATAGATCAAGTGCATGTCATCATATTACAGAGTGGTAAAGTAATTGAATATGATGTTTCTAATGATAAGGAAGTGTAAAAGTTAGGTAAAGTTAAGAAGCAACTTGACAAACTCATTTATTTATATATTTTTTCATATCAATTGGATGAGTTTTTATCACTAAAATTAGTCTTTATGGCTTTCTTTGCATATTATTTGAATTATTGTGCCTTACATTTAATTTGTGTTTATAGGGGCAAAAATTATCGTATTTTGGTTTAACTGTGATAAATTATTTTTTAGACAATTGATGCTACTTTACTTATAATTTTTATTGTAAAGTACTTGAAAAAATTAATGTTCAAAAAAATTAAGAAGTGGTAATCTAAAAAGCCAAAGAAATACCCAACATAAAAAAACAACAGTCCAAAACACAAGCACGATGGAAAGAAACGACAGCAGTGGGACATTGAAGAGGACACCAAAACGACAACGTGCATGAGCTGGAGAAAAGAAGAAAAATGACAACGTAGGCATGAAAGTTGCAAGGGTTTTTGGCAGCATAAAAAAGTTGAAGCAATCTATTTACTTACTTAAAACTCAATCCCTATCTTCCATTTCTCGCTAAAAATTTTCATTGCTTTCGATTACAAAATTCTACTGCATTACTTAAAGCATTTAATGCCTCTGAACTCATTAAATGCTTATGCTAAGAGAATGTCAAAACTTTTCGATGCTTTCGATTACAAAATTCTACTGAATTACTTAAACCATTTAATGCCTCTGAATTCATTAAATGCTTAATCTTAGAGAATGTCAAAACTTTTCGGTAGCAATAGTATTTAATGTGATCTATATTAAAAATAATTTATTTATATAAAAATATACTCCCTCCGATTCATAATAAACATCGTTTTAGAAAAATACACGCTTATTTAAAAAGTTAATGAAATTATAGATATACTTTTATTAATACTCCCATGAAGTTACTTCATAACTCCCGTGAAGTTATAAATAGTTGATAACACCATGATCAACATCTTAAATGGTTGATAAGAGAATCTTTTTTTACATATTTTCTATTTTCATTAATATTTTTTTTTACATTTAAATTTTTACATATTTTCTATTTTCATTAATAATTTTTTTATTACTTGTATAAATTTTATTATTAATTATATAAAATATTATTATTAATTATTTAATATATTTTATTTTATTCTATGTGATCTATATATAAAAATAATTTATTTTCATTTTCATTTATATAGAAATATACACAAACTATTAAAGGATAGTTTTTAAATATATTTTCTATTTTAATTAATAAAAATTTTATTTATTTTTAATTCTATACAATTTATTATTAATTATATAAAAATTATTATTTTTTGAAGGAAATATAAAATTATTATTATTAATTATTTAATAAAATTTACTATATTAAAATTTTATTTATATTTAAAATAATTTATTTATATTTTTATTTATATAGAAACATATACAAATAAGAATAATTTTTAATACAGTTTTTATTAATAAAAATAGAATATATATAAAAAATTAATTGTTTTTATATTTCTATATAAATAAATAAAATTTAAATATAAAATTTTATATTTTATTATTAAATATATATATAATTTATTATTAATAAATAAAAATATTATTATTAACTATTTAATAACATTTATTATATTAAATATTAATATATACAAACAAGAATAATTTTTTAATATATTTTTTATTAATGAAAAATAGAATATATATATATATATTATTTAATTGTTATTATTATAAAGTTCTATGGTTCATCTCACCTAGATCTATATCCCATTTAGTTTATGATAAATAAAAAAGCCACAAATGAACAATAAAGAACAAAATACTAAAGAAAACCTGCTTATAGTTTTTGAATATTGAAGTTCTTAATGAATCTTAATGGACTTTTTGTTTCTTATCCTAAGGTTATTATTTTCTTAATCCCAATTACTTAAGTTAGCTCCCGCTTAATTTTCAGCTCTAAAAAATAATCATATGTTTTTAATTATCCTCTTTTTTTAAATGTGAAATCCTATTTTTGCCTAATGTGCTCTAATAAGAGATTGCTTAGGCTCTCCCATTACTTAAGTCACCTTCTTAAAAATTTTGTTCAATAAATCACCTCTAATATAGGCTAGGATATTATCTATGTTATCATTTTCTTACATAACAAAGATTGAAAATTGTAGGATCTAGCAAATGCTTGGAGAAATAGAATGCTCCCATTTTTAACACAGTATGAAAGCAGGGGAATATTAATGTTATGTAGTCAGGTAAAAATCTCCTTAGGAATGGAATACTTGTATTGGAATGAGAGGAGTAACGTGGTCCCATTTTGGTATTGCGTTTTGAGTACTTCTCTTGAAGTCTTCCAAACTTAAATTGAGTTAAATCTTCTTAAAATCCATTCCTATTCCTTTAAGGGGAAGAAATAAGACTTAAAACAAAATATAAGTCATTTTAAGTACCAAATCTTATAAAACAACATCAAAATACAAGTATAATACTATTGAAAAATCACGCTAAACAGATATTCTTTCCCCAAACTAAAGCATTTGATTGCCTTTAAACAAATCGATTTCATTACTCATAACTTATATAGGAGGAAATTACGTAATAGCTTTAAATAAGTCAAACATATTAATTATAATTCTCCAATCCTTATTAAACTGCAAAGGTCATCAAATTGCTAGACATCTACCTATTTGCATAAATTTATAAATCAACAATTTATGTCATAATTCTTTAGACCTCTACTCAATTTATAAAATTCTACCTAACGCATGAAATAAGCATACATGATACAAATGTTTTAACTCTAAAACATATTTATATCCTTTTATTGAAATAAAACAAAACACCAATTTTAAACAATCTAAGAGTATTTAGAAGCTTGTTTAAAAATTTAACTAGCCTTTTGAATCATTAGTAAACAATTTTTCACAAATACTCGCAGTTACTCAACTAGGTCCCTACTTTAAATGACTACTAGCACCACTCTTTAACTTCAAACTTTTTGTTAGTTTAAAGACATCTTAGTAAAACTATTTAATGATTAATTATTCATATACTTTTTGATAAGATAATGAAAATGCTCAAAAGAATTTGTATTTAACTCAATATAATTACATGTTATTTAAAAAAAGTATTATAGTGAAAATCAAATATCCATTCTCAAATTAATAAAGTAAATTAAACTAAATGTAGTCGTCAAAATTCATGGTTATTTACCTAAACACTTTAAATCATAAAATAATCAAACTTATAGTAGATTATCTCAATCAATATGTTCCATAAATAAAAAATTTCCAAAGTTGCTCTTTATAAAGATATTCGTAACAAAATTGATGAGCATAGGTATTAAAGTCAAATAAGTCCTTTCCTTACACTTGAGTTATACATTAAGTAAATGCAATGAAAATAAACAAATAAAGAAGAGAAATAAAATAAAGGAACTGGTACTTCTTTAACATTAAATAATATAGTAGTGCAAGTTTTGCAAAATTTCCTCAATAATTAGTTTTCCATTAAATTGTTATCCTACATAGTCATAATGGAGGCACATGTAGGACAATTGCCTATAAGTTAATCACATCATCAACATATATCATATCAACCAAATCCTCTAGTGATGACTCTATGGAAGCTAGCTCAGTCTCTCCTTAATGCTCAATCTCCTACTCATGCTCTATAGTCACAAGCTTAGCCTCTCCTTGATTTATTGGCACTACATGATCCTTGGGCTCCTTATTAGCCTCTACCTTTATTGATGATGTCTCTCCATAAGACTCCATATCCTACTCAGACTCGATATATGTAGGCTTGAATGGATGAGCTAATAGTGGGAAGATGCCAACACCCAAGTGTTATGCCAACCTCACAAGTGTATCTTTAATCTAGTACGTATATTGGTCCATATATCCTGAAATGGGTAGTGAGGGTGCTATTGAATGACTCAGAGCCTATGATGGTATCGATGCTTTCTCCTGCTCCACACCTCTAGTCTGCTCTCTCTATATAAGGATGTCCTCGACTACTTGTGGTTATGTGCTAATTAGTGCAAAGTGTTGGCCTCATATATTGGACCAAAGCTCTACCATCATCATTGCCTTTAGGATTTTATAGTAAATGGGATGGGAGTGTAACCATCAACTTGTGATTATCATTGAGACCTTTTAATCTTTTCTTTAATTGATTGATAACTAACCTACCAATAATTGCTTAAAATTTCAATTGAGTCAAGCAGCCTTAGATGAGCTAAATGAAATCATGCCCCATGATTATTTAAACTTGATGCTGTATATAATGCAAAAGTTCCTCTATAATGTATTCTAAATTTCTTCTTTCTTTATTACATGGCCATAATTTTTATGGAATCTATAATAAATGTTAGTTGATCACTTCACTCATAAAATTATATGAAGAGGATTCGCTAGATCTCTTTCTCTAATAAAATTTTGAATGTGGGGATTCTTTTAATGTTGATAACTTGGTATTTGATTCTTATATAGGCTTGTTGTCTATTTTTGAATATTTTGTAGGCATGTCAATTTGTATCTATGACATATACTATGTGTATTAATTTGCTTACCTACAATAAGGCATTTATTTTACTGATCTATTTGATACCAATATATTTATATGCCAACTTATTGATAATACCTATATATTATCAATGAGTTGGCATATATTGGTGCACATTCGTTGAAATCTTCAACGAGATGCAATATTCAAATGTGAAATCAAAAGATAATTTTAAATAGACCTTAAGTTGAAGGTTAGTTGGATCACATGCATGAGAGAGACATGCGAGAGCTCTAAGGACTTAATGTGTGCTCAAATAGATATCATAAATAATAGACTTGACATGGGCAAGTATTGAACCAGACCAGTATGCTATGAAAGGCTTTGGACTTGGATGACTCATCATTAATGGATAGAGATCAAACGGAGATCTTGGGTGATATAGCGGATAAGATCAGAGTAGATGTACATCACCTATAAAAGATAAAGACCAAGCGGTAGGATCATCTCAAGATAGTAGAGTTCTTCATAGATATGCATGTATCATTCCTAGTTAAATGTAATCTCTTATCTTATTAGTTATGATGCGGCTAAATCCTATTAGATATAGACCTATTTGGATAGGGGTGTCATCCAATTAGTTAGTGTAATGTAATATAATAAGGATAAAAGTGATCTAATTGGTTCTGTTCAATTAGGATGCTGAATTGTAAAGTCAGAGGTGCCTATAAATAAATTATTTGAGATTTGCTTTTGGAGGAGAGATAAAAGGGAAGGGAACACATTGAGAGAAAACATTCTTTTGTATACTTTTGGGGAAGTAATAAAGGTTGGTTTTTAATGTAGCTCTTGTGTGTTTATTGTTGCCTATGGTTATTTAATACTTTCATAGTATTCTTACTCAAGTGTAAGAGTTAAACACTTCGAGGATTGTGAGGCATTTAAGAAAAAGGTTTTATTAGTCAACAATCATATAGAGAAGGTTGAGTCTTGCTTAAACAGACCTGCTGGACCCCGTTCCCGGAGCCCAGTCGAACAATGCTGGACCCCATTCCCGGAGCCTAACTATCCAAAACGGAGTCGAAAACGAAGACCGTTGGGCTCGAGTCCTGACCCCCAATGTTGAACCCGGGGTGACCCGTCGGAACCGACGAAAGAGATAATCTGCGGAAGCATACTTATCTCACTCAAACATACAT
>JANZLX010000002.1:32836997-32857446 GCA_025531955.1 Erythroxylum orinocense
TCTCATTCTCCTCTCTTCTTATTCTCTTCTTTTCTTTTGTTATTTCCCTAAGTGTCGTGGCTTCTTATGTAAAAAAAACGACAGCCACTTGGTTTATATATAGCCTTGTCATTTAATGAAGGTCAATTGACCAAAATGCCCCTAACGTTTAACCTTAGCACTGACATCTTGCCTCCCGATTTTGAGCAAGTAAATGACATAATTCGGAAAAACTTTCTTCTTGAGAATTGTTCCTCTATGTCTCCTCTATAAAAAGGACACCAAAATCTCTTGATTCGGATCAAAAATGAAAGAGTTATGGACCAAATACTTTCGGACCTTCACAAAATAGGGACTAATCATTAATTCAAACTTTCATCCAAAAATTGACAATCTTCGGGATGAAATTGAATTTTGCTCCTTTCATAAGATTTGTAGCCCCATATCTTAATTTTAATTTGCCTCAAGAATTGACTCAATCGGAGCTCTACAGCTTCCGAATTTCGCAAAATACCGAACCATGTTCAAAAAAGTATCCAACTTATCTCACTTTAATTTCCATCACTCATCCTTAATTTAATCTCAAAAATTCATAATTCTCCATGGCCAGATAGAGAAAAGTCTTAGGAATCCAACGTTTCAAAAATCGGATTAATCGGATGTCAGACGGAAGAGATAGGAGCAAAAGATTGGACAAATTTTCAAAAAAAACTTAAAAATTCCTCAGTACTGTAGCAGCCGGCTAGCGATCGCGAGCCGAAGAAAACCGGAGCTCGCGAGCCATCAGCCAAAACAGTCAGCTCGCGAGTGCGAGCCGTCGACCAAAACAGCCAGTTCGTGATCGCGAAATGGCTGACTTCAATTTCCCCTTCTTTTTTTCCAAACTTTAAAAAATCCGTAACTTTTGGTCCCGAACTCCAAATTTGACCAATTTGGTATCAATAAAAAGCTTAACGGAAGCTCTACAATTTCCTTGAAGAACTCGAAGATCAATTTCATCACTAAGAGGGTCCTTAAACCCAATCACACTTTCTATCCAATCCCTAAACAAGGATTCTATCTCTCAACTCCAAAGTCCAAACATATCATATGTTATTTCCATGTAAAGATCACAATAAATCCTACTACTTTCATAACGGATAGAGAAATCAATTTAACCTCTAACTAGGCCAATTTTTCACTCAAAGGTTCTACTCTGGGTAAAATCACCTGACCAAAATTTCAAACTTCAAAAATTCATATTTTTCACTCCCGATATCAAAATAATGCATACTTGATGGCTAAAAAAAAAACTCTCAACAAAATCTACAAGATTCATGTAGATTATTTTCTCAAATTTTGTCTAAATCAAAATGTCAACTCTCAAGTCAAATCTCCCAAAAGTTAAACTTTCTTAATTCTTTTCTCATAATTTCCTTAAAGCATAAATACTTCCATTACACAATGCACATATAAAACACTGATTTTATATCATTTCTTATTTCTAAATTCCACTGAAAAGTCGGGGTCCAACATTGTTGGTCAACAATCATATGGAGAAGGTTGAGTCTTACTTATACGAACCTAAGTGAGATTGTCGTACTAAGGAGAATGTGCAACTTTCGTAGTATAAGTTCAAGGTCTAGGAAAACTTTAATAACAATAGTCATCATTAATGTATTAAGTCCAGGTATTAGTGTAACTTAAAGGCTGAATCTCTTCATAAACTAAAGAAGGGCTTCACTAAATCTTTGTGTGATTGAATAAGACTAACGAATCATAAGGTTTATATTTATTGCTTGCAAATTGCACCTTACAATGGTTATTTAATTACATGAAACTTATTATAAAGCCTACCATAAGGGCTTGGTACAATCCTCAGCTAAGTCGTCAATGTGGACCCAGAGATATGGCAATTGACAGCAGCTATAGTCCCATCAAGTCCATTTACTTAAACTACATCATAGGATCACTTAGGTATGTATTCCCGTCATAGGCCTCCAATGGATAAAGATTGAATTTTGATCATAATGGCACCAACAGTATCCATTTAATGAAGGCACTATTAGGATCCATATAAGCATGCTCTTGAGATGTGTTTGGCAGTATGGGTCCGGAGTTGTTTATGATAAGCGATGTAGGCATACTGTTTTGAGTCACATATCCTCTTTGGCTGGCTGGACTACTATGACAACCTTTTATAATGCCAGAGATAAGAGTAAAAAGGCTAAACTATGAGATTTGTTTAGAAGAAAACATGTGATACTCCAAATTTTATCTAAAAAAGCCTTGTTGGTTGACTAGGGTTTTGGTATAAAGGAGATATTTTTAGCACTAGTTATTTAAAATTGGTAATCCGTGGTTGGAAGAAGTAGAAATATTGTTGAAACTGAGGCTTTTTTATTCTAAAACATAGGATAAGAATTTAGGGATCAAAAGATTTTTAATAAAATAAAATATTTTATTTTTTAATAAATAATATTTACAAAAAGCTAATATATATGCACATTTGATCTTTATGATCTATGTAAACCACATGTTAGTTTAATAATAATTAATTAATATTAGTTATAATAAAATATAAAATAAAGACATTATGACTGATTGTTTATTTTAGGTGAAATTGGTTAACAATTTTTAATATTGAATCCTTTTATTAACAAAATACCTTATATTCCTATTTATTTTTTTGGTGCAAATGTTAAGGGTGTAAAAACATTTTATAAATTATATTTATTTTATAAAATTTTACAAATTACATTTTATCAATCTCTTTGTTTGTTAACTAGCCAGAATCCTACAAAGTAAACAATTGAAAAATGATGAAGTTGGAGTGTAAAGAGGTAGGCTTAATTGATTTTGGAAGTTTAAGGGGTTGAAATGCATCATAGTTTTGTTAATCACCGTTGTCATTATTAAAATATCCTATAATGTTGGGTTATTATTTATTGTTTTATAATTAACTTTTAGGTGATGTAATAAATCCAAAAGGGCAAGGTCCCGTAGCTCAGTTGGTTAGAGCGTTGGTCTTATGAGCCGAAGGTCGCGAGTTCGAGCCTCGCCGGGACCATATGCTCCGCTTTCACATCCATAGCATTTTGTGTTACCACTAATCATCCCCCTAATCAACGGTCTGTGGGCCATCAGGACCCTACACCACTTTGTTAAATGTTCTTTTTGTGGGTTTGTTCCAACGCCCAAATCAATGATTCTCGCTAGTTGCCCCATTACAAAAGCAACTAAACAATAATGGCAAGGGTTCCACAATCATTCCTAAGTTTAATTTACTTTTAATACATTATCTAACCAATTACAAGAATGCAATAATTATAAAATCAATTGTGTTAGACGTTCTTCTTCTAAACTACGTTATAACTAGTGCAATTTACTATTTTAAAATATCATTATTATTTGAAAGTCTTCGAGTCTATATTTATCACTTTGTTTTTTTAATCTGAAAATAGGCTTACTCTTAATTAGAAGTAAGACTGTGTACTATTGGACTTCTCCTTATCTTACCTTTTAGCGAAATTTTTATCAAATATTGTTATTGTTATTGTTATTGTTGCAAGTTAAACTTAAAAACTCATACCATAAAAACACCTAAAATTTATAATATTAACCTTAATAAATAGCTAGAAAAGGCAAAAAAAATAGGTCAAATTCACTAAGGAGGAAGTGAATTTATACTTGAAATAAATTAAAAAAGTTGAGTGAAAAAGTTAATTAGCATGTTAGTGAACATGTTATGATAGCTATTGGTTCTTTCAACTCTTACGCTTAAGAGTGAGTATTATTCAGATCGGCCCGATTATCCAGTCTGACCTGAATTAATTTGGGTAAGTAAATGCTAAATTTTAGTTAATTCGGGTTGGCTCGGGTATTACCCAAATTATTTTCAGACTGAGACAGGTAATTCTAAAAAAATTCAAGTCAGCCCGATTACCCGAATTAGGTTTAAAAGAATTATGAAATAGGGTAATTCGGGTAAATCAGGCCGGGTAAATAGATAATTCGGGTAAATCGGGTCGAGTAAGTTCGGGTAATTAAAAGTTCGGGTTCGGACCGGGTAAGGGAAAAAACATTTCGGATAATTCGAGCCAAACCCGAACAGTAAAAATTGGGCCCGAATTATCCGAATGCTCACTCCTACTTACGCTAATCCTCCACTTAAGCCAAGAAGAAAGCAAATCTACAATCACAAATGCCAATTAGAAAGAGAGTGACATAAAATAGGAAAAATTATAAAAATGAAAGGGACACAATAAGAAAGAACTACAAGCAACAATATATTTCTCAAGCATAATCAAGAGTTGGTTCTCCTGTCACTGCTGGCCTTCAATACGTAAAATCTGTCCAATCAATTTCATGAACCTGTTGTTGGTAGTTGAGTTGAGACCTTTGATTGAGAGAGCAAGGCCATCTGTTTTTGTACATGTTCCCTTCAGCTTCAGCTGTATTTGTGTTGAAAATGAGTTTTTTAAAGAGAATGCTCAAAGAGAGGTGGTGATGGGCCATGGAAGTCCACATTTTCACACCCACCGCTTATTCTTTGCTTTGTATTTATCTTACGCTTTCCTTCTTCTTTACTACTACAGGTTTTGTCACTTTCTCAGTTCCTCCAAAATCTTAAGTTGCTTTTTCTTAAAGGAATCACTACAGTCTTCGGGATCCTTTTCTGCTTCTTCTCTGGTATGTCATACCATGGCTTGTGTGTGTTTGTGGTGTTTCTCCTTACTCTCGCGACTTTTAGCTGGTGTTTTGCTTTTGTTTCCGGATTGATTTATGTGATTTCAAAGCAAACATTCACGAATTATACGTATAGGATGAGATCTGGATTGAGTGAGAATTGATAAATGCTTCGACTCGACCAGATTTGCTTCCAATCTTGTTGTTGCTTACAGCGTGAACTAACTGGAACGTGGTGTTTTCTATGATGAAGTGTTTTTATGTTGCGGGTGCTGGGTGCTGGATGCTGGAAGTTAGTTGAATTTTTGTTCTGTTGGGATAAAGGTGTCGTCTTGGGGGTTCCACTGGCGTTGACCGGGAACAAAAGGGTGCTACTTGACTGCTCATTGAGTGTGCTAATGCTTTTGTGTCCTGTTTTTGATGCCCCTTGTCTGCCAAGTGTTAGCTTCAAGGAATGAAATAGGCTACTGTAGAATGTTTTGGGTAGTTGCTTCTACTTGGTACAATTAGGCAATTAAGTTTCCAGTTTTTGGATGTTAATATCCGTGCAAGAGGTCATATGCAATTAAGGTTTGCCTTTGTCCGTAGTTGTATTTGCCCCCCCATCCAGCTTGCTTGTTATTGATGCTGTAAACTTTTATATTAACGATGATTTCAGGTTTGCTTTTTGGATACTTGATAAGGAAATGGGATCTGGCGGTTGGTTCAAAACAATAATTAGCTCAAAGAAAGTCAATGATAAAAGTTCAAAGCAAGGGAAGGTAGTGAACTTAAAATATATAAATTACTATTGCCATCAATTTGTTATGTTTTTGTCCCTAGTCTAATTGTACTGCTTTACATCTTAGCCAGTTTGTTACGACTTCATTCTTGTTTTTCCTAGTTGTTCTAGAAAAACTTTAGTACTGTTTTAACAACAGTCGGGGATTCTTTTTTCCTTAGCTTACCACCGCCTGATTTGTTTCTGCCCTTTTACACAGGATTCTTTAAGTTCCGGAAAGTCAAATAGCTTCAAATGGAAGAACAAGACTCATAAAAAATCTCTTACTTTGGCAAATGGTTCTACTACAAGGAATCCCAGAGTTCTCGATGTGCCAGTTGAGGAATTGGCTGCCACACGGATCCAAACTGCATTCCGGGCATATATGGTATGTTTAGTAACTCCAGAAACAGGTTTATCAGAATGTTAACTTATCATTGATATATTCTAATGGCTTGCATTAACCTCCATCAGTTCTACTATCCAACTCTATATTATGTTATTTTCATCTGGATGACTCATATACAAAAAGGTTCAAGCTAGATTACGCGATAAATTGTATATGCTGTATCAAGATAATGTAGGATTTGTCTAATTGTTATCCAAAATCACAATACTAATTATGAATAAGCAGCACCATTTATTCTGAAACACAAAGTAAATGCTCCTTTTGTAATGATTGACGTCATGAAGCTATATCTTCGGTCTCACTTCTGTTCTAGTGCAAATGCCAACTCTTACTTGCATAAATTAGTAATTGTTAACTGATCCTTTCCCTATGTGTAGGCCAGGAAATCTCTGCGGCGCTTAAAAGGAATTGCCAGATTACAGTTGTTGAACCTAAACCATTCTATGAAGAAACAGACCAAAAGCACATTGAGTTATCTTCATTCATGGAGCAACATACAGGTCCAGATAAGAGCTCGTCGAGTCTGCATGGTAAAAGAAGGACAGCTGAGACGTAAAAATTTAGAGAATCAACTTAAACTCGAGGCAAAGCTCCATGAACTAGAGGTTAGCATCCAACATTTCTTTTAAATGCCCACCAAATTCAAGCAGTTGTTTCCTTTTTAATTTATTATAGTTTACGACTCAAGTTGCCTTAGTAGGAACTAGGCACAATGGTTGGCCGAAATTATTTTCTCATAGACCCTGCGACTTAATTGCTACAGTGTAGACATGTTCAGGGAACTTGTTCCTGCTTACAATCACTTTTCCATGCATTGCAGCTTCACAAACTGCTTACCTTTCTATGATTGAATCTATAAGTTTAGGTTGGAAAGCACGGAAACAATTTGCTGGAAGTATGAAAATATTCGTTACAACTTTTTCACCATCCAGTGAAACCGGACACCTGTGAACTTCTCATTTGTTAATTGTAGTGACACAACAATCCACAACATACTCGTTTGCTGATCTATCGCCTGTTCAGGTTTTCTTATTCGAAGTAACATTTGAAATGGATGACAGGTGGAATGGTGTGGTGGGGCATCAACAATGGAGGAAGTTCTTACAAAAATTCAACAACGGGAAGAAGCAGCTGTCAAGCGAGAACGAGCAATGGCTTATGCCTTTACTCATCAGGTAAGTCAAGCTTATAATTTCCTTAGTTTGCCTTGGTGGAAATAGAAAATGGAAACTGAAAATTTCATAGCGATCCCATAAATTGCAGTGGAGAGCCAACACCGGTCTGAACTTTGGTTCACTTAACTATGAACTTGGGAAAGCGAACTGGGGCTGGAGTTGGACAGAACGCTGGATTACTGCACGTCCATGGGAAAGCCGTGTTCCTATGCAATCCACTCCAAGAAAAACACAAAATAAGCAGGCTAACAAGCTTGGTAAAAATGCAGATTCACCAGCCACAAAACCTCCAGTTTCCTCAAAACCACCTGTTCATGGGAAGGGAGGTATGAAGGCGCGAAGACTGTCCTACCCAGCTGCTGAAAAAAGAGCTACACTTGGAGTAGCTATTAAAGCTGAAGAAGCCAGCACTAGAAAAGAGCAATCTACGTCTTAGTACCCTTGCATATTTATAAATTGGAGGGAAGTATAGTTTCAGATAAGCGAGAAAAGGTTTCATACTGTTGATTTTGAATTATGTAAGAGAGAGTTGTGTGATACTAGCTTGCTTTTTATTAGCACGAAGAACTGATACAACAGGCCTGAATTTGGTCTCAGAGCCAATTCATGATTCTTCTTTCTGTTCATTTTTCTTTTTGTTGTAAATCATTTCCTTGTTATTGTTCTCCTTCTGAAAATCAGATATCATGTAAATAGACAAAAGCAGATATTTTGTCTTTTTGTTGCCTCCTTTTCATGTGTTCAATATAAGAGACTGACGGCACAGGTAGCACATACCTTCGTTGCCTAACCAAGTAGTTGGAGGTTTGATCTTTGAGAATGCAGCAGATTCCGCAGAAGATTAGTCTTGGACTAATCCTTTTAAAAATATACTGCTAAAGGCTGGAAGTAGCCTGATTTAGGAGTTTGACTGAATAGTAATGGACGTTGTCTTTTGGATCAGATCTTCCGTTTCTTTCTGACAATTCTATTTACTGAATGGATTAAATTTTTACAGATGAAACATGTGATCTACTCTCTTTCTTTTTACGGACTAAACCTTATCTTTTGGATGGATGGTGGTCGTGCACTTATCTGATTTTTGTTTGTTCACACCATTTATTTCTTGTCCAACCAGAATTCTGGTGTCCTTCGAAACAAGTTCTATTTTCCTCTTTTTTTCTTGCTTCCAACATGACTAAGAAAAAAAGAATGCATTGTTAACACCAAAATTAGGTTGATGTTGCCACTAATACATAGGTCACCTTAAATGGCCAAAACTCAGGATAGGAACTGAAGTCTAATGGAACTTGTGCAAGAAATAGTGATGCAGCTGGTTTGGTAGTTAGATCACTTGAGAAAAAGACAAATCTTATTGCCGACATAAATAAAACAAATAAAAGTAATTACCTAATGAATCCCCTCATGTTCAGAATTTGACGCATAGCGTTCAAACTGAAAACAACAGGAACCATTCAAAGCTAACAGTGATAGACATGTCGACGACAGTCATCTCATGATCTCTCTCCTAAGATCAAAGCTAACAGTCAGTACAGAGCCGATCCTTTCGACGATGGAATCTTGTGGGTCGAGGAGACTCGTCACTTTAGCCGAACAACTCCGTATGTACAGGCCTCCACCACCGTCGCCGGGCGAGATTGAAGAGCAGAACACAGAGGAAGAAGCTGCAGGAAACATTGTTGCCCAAGTGGGTTTTCAAGAATCAGCAACCCCACTTGCTTTAGATCCTCAAAGATTCAAACCCAAAAGAGCTGCTGTGCTGGTCTGCATCTTTGAAGGTGATGCTGGTGAATTTCGTGTCATTCTGACTAAGAGGTCTTCGAGATTGTCTACCCACTCAGGTTTGTGGTGTCTATGGTCACGACCCTTTTGTTTTGAATTTAACTTATACCAAAGCGGTTTTAATCTTTCTTGCGTGTATGTCTCTTTGAATCTTTGGTATACATGTAATTGAAGAATAAGATCTTTATCTAGACATACTCCGAGGGTTAGTTGTACTTCCATTACGGTCTTAATCTTAATGATTTGGCGGAGAGGATGGAATGTAGAGCTCCACGAATCACGGTGCGTATTATGTATCTGTTGTGACCGGGAATGTCTAATTCAGAAATTATTTAATAAATGAAAGGAGACGAAGAATCATGATAAATAGAATAGAGAAGATAGGGAATGTATGAGAGATAAAGAGATACAGAGAGAACAAAACAGAGGATGGAAATTTATGAGATTATGGAGATTGTAGAGAGAAGGAGAGAAGAGAGGAAGAGAAAGAGCAACTGGTAAAGAGGGTTATAGTGAGAAGAGCTAAGGGACCTAGAGAAGAAGCCAGAGAACTCAGGAGAGAAAGAAATCTACTTATGTTCATATCTGCTCATGTGCCCATTGTTTTTTTTTTTGGTAAACTGCTCATTTGTGCATCTTTAATGTTCTTTATATTGTCTAAAGATGACTACATCTGTTCCCTTGCCAGTAACTAACTGCTTCATTAATAAAGTTTTTAGTTATGTGGCTTATTAATACTCATTCGAGATTTTTGTTTTCCCAATACTGATCTTTTCCGTAAAGCCATTCTTTTGCCTTGTATAGTTTTCTGATGCTAATCTTAGGAGAGATATGCTTGAAAGACCTCTTTCCTCTATAGTTAAGAAGACAAAATGGAGATCAAATTTTGATCTTGATAGTGATAACTCCTTATCTGAGGAAATTGAGTAAAAACTGATCAATATTTGAGCATGTCCAATTCTGTAGTCATGTTCTCACTTCGGTGATGTATTTAGTTGTCTAGTGTTCAATTAATTTGTTCTTTGACTTGTGCAATGTAGCATCTTAGTTTTCAAATTGATATATGGTCTTTGGTTGGTTTTAAAACCTTGTTTTCCTGTTATTAGAATAAAAAGTCTTTTCCAAATAGAGTTATGAGAATGCTTGGGTATGCAGACTTAGTGGGTGTTTTCAATCATACTGCAGGTGAAGTTTCATTGCCTGGTGGGAAAGCAGAGGAGAGCGATAAAAGCGATGGCGAGACAGCAACAAGGGAGGCAAAGGAGGAAATCGGGCTGGATCCTTCACTTGTAAATATTGTCACCGCCCTTGAACCCTTTTTGTCCAAGGTATACTGTTCTTGGTTTCTCCCAAATCTTTTGATTTGGTAGTTCAATTGTAAATACGTCTCTTTTGTACGAAATAAAGAGTCATATTCTAGGTACATCATTGTCCGTAGCAATGGATTTGTGTTCTGAATTGCTTTCATCAAAATAAATGGCTACATATTACTTGAAATATGAATAGTTTCACATATGTCTGTTTGAAACAAAACGTTGTGTCATGCTATTATTACTAACCTTTTGGGTTTGGCAAATTTTTGGTTTACTTTGCAGCATCTCCTCAGAGTAGTTCCTATTATTGGCCTTCTAAGTGATACGAAAAAATTCAAGCCCACTCCAAATCCTGCCGAAGTTGAAGCTGTATTTGATGCTCCATTGGAAATGTTCATCAAGGTTTTCCTTTTCGGCTGTTTGACTTAATCGTTTATCTTCCTATGCAAAATTATTAACAGTGCTTATTGCAGGATGAAAATCGAAGAGTAGAAGAGCGAGAATGGATGGGGGACAAGTATCTGATTCATTTTTTTGATTATGAAACTGGGAACAAGAAGTTTCTGATATGGGGTTTGACTGCTGGCATATTGATTAAAGCTGCATCAGTAGTCTATCAGCGACCACCAGCTTTTTTGGAACAAAATCCAAAATTCAAGTTTCCTAGAGTTGTAGACAATGACACTGTAATACCTTGAAGATCCAGGGAAATTGTGGTAGGCTTTATTCCTAGTAATCAACCTTGTGCAACAAAATCCATGAGAAGCCATTCCTTTTGCATAAATTTGATGCATTGAAGTCAACTTGTAAATGCTTGGAAAGAATATGAAACTGAGGAGATTAACTTATCTGATATTCAAGGAACAGGCGTCTAGTGTCAGCAAATTGTTAGAGAACAATTGTTGGCGGTTAGTTGCCGTGTATGTTATCAATTTTTTGCAAACAATTGTTGGTGGTTAGTTGCCGTGTATGTTATCAATTTTTTGCTTGTATTCAATGCTTCATTGCCTAGTTTTGCCGGAACTGGCCCAAGTTCCAAAGTTTGTGCAGTTGCTAATCGAACAATTTTGATCAAGAGGGTCTCCCAAATTAGCAATCATGCAGGGCTATGTCAGGAAGGAATTTTCCCCTATACCCCCCTTACCTTCTTCAAGCAAAACTCTGACTTCTCCACCCCCTTCATCTTAGGCACCTTCAGCCTCTCCAGAATCAATCTACACTGTATCCCCCTCGTAACAATCTGGTTAAAGAAAGACTTGGAAGTAGGTGTTTAGGACGAAATGTTGAAAATGGGAGAGCTATAGCATCCTTGAACCTGGAAACTCTTCAAGAGGGAGCCAGATTATGCGAGAACTCCTTGGTTGAGTTATTTTGAGACACGAAACTTGTCTTTCCTGCGATACAAAAATGAGCTACATCAGCTTGGAAAAATAAAGGATTAATAGAGGTGCTTATTGTAGAGGTTAAGTATATTATGTTCATTTAAGTATATTATGTTCATTTCCTCCAGTTTCTCAAGATCATTGAAGAGGGTTTGTAATATATTTTTATCTTTACTTTCTTCTTACAACCTTCGCAGCCAAGATTTTGGTTTGAGTCCAATAGGTATAGAATTATTCCTATGTGAGTGAACTTGCTCAATATCAAGTTCCCTTGAATATTGGACAACTAAGAGGATGAGTATGATTGCTAGTTTCCTAGGTAAACTATTTTACTTTGATGAAAATACAACAAAAGAAAGAGGCTAGGATATGCTAGATTGTATGTTAAAATGGAAATTTCAAAGGATCTAATTGAATGTATCCTTGTTATGACACGATGAAGCACTTTTTAAAGATAATGTGTACGTCCACTACTAGTGGAAGCCCTCTCTTAACTCCAAGGTAAAAAGTGGATACCAATGGGTAGAGTTTTCCAAAGAGGTGTGACTACGAGGAATTATAAAAAGAAGGGAAAACTAATATGGGCAGGACTTAGCCTCCACTGTGGAGGAGCCAGCTATTTCCCCAACAACTAAGAAAGAAAAAGCTAAAATTTTAGAAACTATTGTTGGGGAGTCGAATTTAAGGAAAGAAAAGATGATGAAAAACAAACTTCCACATTGAATATTGAGGGGCAAATTGCACTAATCCAAACTATCTCTCCTTCCTCTTATGAAAACAAAAAAGATGTTACCTTAATTGAGGAATTCCAATCGATGATCAAAAGGAAATCTAAGAGGAGCAAAGGTAAAAGCTCTATTAAACCGAGTGATTAATGAAAATTATTATATATAATGTAAGGGAGATCGATTGACCTAACAAGCTGACAACTTTGAGGGATTTTGTTTTTAATAATAAGCCATGTATTATCTCTCTTTTGGAAACTAAAATTATATCTAAGAATCTTAAAATGCTAAGTAAACCGGGTACTCAATGGAAATTTATTTCTAATCACCAAGTCCACAGCCTAGGAAGGATTATTATAAGGTATGATCTTATTTTTGTAGATGTTGAAGTTTTTAAGATAAAAACACAGGAAATTCACTTGAAATGGAGATTCACTTAGGATAAGATTGAGATTTTTTTTCTCGGTTATCTATAGTGCAAATCATGCTTTTCAAATAAAGGAGTTATGGAAGAATCTCCTAAAATTCCATAAAAGCGTGTATGTCTTGGTTATTAAGTGGAAATTTTGTTTCAACTTTATTAAGAACTTAATCAGATGGTCAATTTAGTTTGAAAAATTTTCTCCTTTGACTTACGTAACTATGTGGGGAAGCTAGTAAATTTTGATATGAAGTTTCAGCGTCATGATCATATATGGATAAATAAGTAGTGTGGAAGACAGGAATTGAGAATAAAACGTGATTGTTCCTTGGTTAATTAGGACTAGATAACCTAATTTCTTGAAAGTGTGACAACCTTTATAGATCCTTTATTCTCAAATCACTCCCCAATCCCAGTGAAGAATCTCTCCTAGAAATTTGAAAGAAGAGGTCCTTTTAGGTTCAGTAACTTCTTGGTAAAGGATAGTGGTTTTCAACAAGCTCTTCAAAAGGGAATAAAGGCATCAACGGAGGGCACATGTTAATATATTATGTCCAACAACTTAAGGTGATCAAATTAGAAATGAAAGATCTAAAGATTAAAAAAGGCACTATTGCACAACAAGTTATTGATAGGGCTAAGCAAGCACTCACACTTATATAGGGGGAGATAGCTAGGAATCTTAGTAATGACTTATTGTTAAACAAGGCGAGTGCACTATTGGAATAGAGAGTAGAGATCAACTAGTAGAGATCACTCTAGCCTATTGGAATAGAGAGCCAAAGCTAAATGGCTTGGGGGGAAGGTGTAATGTGTTCTACTTCAACACTATTTTAGGTATAAGGAATGATAATAAAATCTACTCATTATCCATGCCTGATGGTTCTATAATCTCTCAGTTAAATGATCTTACCAAAGCTGAGAAGCATTTTAGGAAATTCTATGGTTACTCTTTCAATTTACCAGAATCCCCTTTGCTACTCTCCTTTATAAAGAAGAGGATTACCCAGGAGCAATCAAACTTACTAAAGCCTATTGGAGATAAAGAAATAAAAGAATTAGTCTTTATGATGAATCTTAATAAAACCCCAATTCCGGATGACTTCAATGGTTTCTTTTTTCAAAAGACTTAGCAAGATACTGGTCCTATGGTGAAGAGAGTTATAAAGGAATTCTTTTTTAGAGCAATTGTTCTTAAAGAGATAAATAGGACTCATATATGTTTGACGTCCAAGATTTCTAGTCCAACTTCCTTTGAGGACTTCATGGCTATTACATGTTGGAACTTTTGTTACAATGTGATTTCTAAAATCCTAGCAAATAGGCTAAAGAAAGTTTTTAATTCCCTTATCTTTGATAATCAAACTACCTTTATGTAAGACAAAATGATTGGTGACAATGTCTCAGCTGTTTATGAGGTAATGAAAGGATAGCCGAGGAAAAACTCTCCCTTAATTGTGTCATTGAAGTTGACTTCAAGAAGGCTTTTGATTATGTTAAATGGGTTTTTATATTACAAACCTTGGAGACTTTAGGATTCTCTATCATCTTTATCAAATGGATTAAGACATGTACCACTTGCTCCTCATTCTCAATGTTAATATATGGTGTACCCACTGTAAGATTTAGGAGTGTTAGAGGCCTAAGACAAGGGGATCTTTTATCCCTTTATCTTTTTAATCTTTGCATGGACGTACTTACACAAATTCTTAATCATAATGTAAGGAAGAACATATGCTTTAAGTTCTATATAAAATGTAAACAGACGGGGCTTATTAACTTATGTTTTATGGATAACCTTTTATTCTTCTTTAAGGCTCACTATAAATCACTGGAGCTACTTATCTGTACTCTGCTTGCTTTTAAAGATCTCTCGAGATTGGAAATAAATTTTCAAAAAAGTCACTTCATCTTGCCATTTAGTGTCAATGTGTTGAAGGATATGGGAATGATTAGAAAGTTGGCTCCTCTGATTTATTTGGGCCTACATATGAATACTAGAGGCACAATTCTTAAAATGTTATCATTTAATAGAGATGAAAAAGAAGACTGAATATGTGGGCTAATAAGACTCCCTCTTTTGGAGGCAGAATGCAACTTATAAAGTCAATGTTAAATTCTCTACATATGTATTAGTCCTCTAACATGTTTCTAGAAAGAGGATTTATTAATACCTTGGAGAAATTATTTAGAAGATTCCTTTAAGAAAAATCAAATTCTTATAGGCACCATGCCAAATTAAAGTAGTCTCAGGCTTGTAAAAGAAAGGAGGAGGGTGGGTTGGGGCTAATCTCCATCATTACCACTAACATAGTTATGTTGATCAAAAAATTATGGAATATCTTGATGGAGGAGTCATTAGAGATCAGATGGCTTCACACTTACATTCTTAAAGGGAATAACATTTAGGCCATTCCTAGTATAACTTCCTTCTCTTTGTTTTTGGCTCGAATTCTTAAGCTAAGGCCCTTGTTGGAACCAATTGTGCTTTACAAGATTGGAAATGGATAAAAGCCTTCCTTTGTTTGATAATTGAACAGGCAGAGACCACCTTATCAAAATACCTTAAGCTATGCTCTGTTGTAATTCATTTCCTGTCCATTCCAAGGTTAACTCTATCCTAATAAGAGTATAATAGAGTAATATCCCTTTAGAGTTGCAATATCTCACTCCTACTTATTTACCTGATCTTGGAAGAAAGAACACTTATTAATGTCTAAATCAACCTCCAAGTAGTTTTAACTCCTTAAGATTTAAGGAGTGGATAGACCAGACTAATTCAAAGGTTAAATGGTTCCTTATTGTATGACATGTTTCTCTCATTCCTAATCACTCTCTCACTCTATGGTTGGTAACTTTGAATAAATTGGTGCAATAAATTAAGTTGCAGGGATCATTTGGAAATAGTTTTAACTGAGGATACGGAAGTAGAAGCCAACACTGATGTTGAGATGGGAGAAGAGCTTGTGGAAATGACAGCCGCCTTGGACTCATTGGAAAGTTCTCCAAAAAGGTATGATTTGGCTTCTATACAACTACCTGAAGCTTACCAAAAGTTGTTACCTTCTAATGTGCAGGCACCAGAATTGGAATTGAAGCCACTCAATATACATCTGAAATATACTTATTTGGGAGATAAATAGACTCTCCTAGTTATCATCTTGGCGGAGTTGACTTTAAACTAAGAGGAGAGGTTGGTTTGAATGCTAAAGGAGCATAAGAAGGCCATCAGGTGGACTATCGCAGATATCCAAGGGATAAGCCATTCCATATGCATGCACTGCATTTTATTGGAGGAGGATGCAAAATCTACAAGGCAAGCTCAACGTAGGCTGAATCTTTCAATGATGGAAGTTGTGAAGAAGAAGGTGTTGAAGCTTCTCGATGCTGGGGTTATTTACCTGATTTCTGACAATAAGTGGGTAAGTCCTATCTAGGTGGCTCCAAAGAAGTTTGGAATCACTGTTGTGACAAACGAGGAAGGTGAGTTGATTCCCACCCAAGTGCAAACCGGATGGGATGTATGCATTGATTATAGAAAGTTAAATCTTGTTACTTGTAAAGAACATTTTCTCCTTCCATTTATTGATCAGATGCTTGAGAGATTGGCTTGTTATGATTATTATTGCTTTTTAGATAGTTTTTCAGGTTATCTTCAGATCCCGATTGTACTAGAAGATCAGAAGAAGATCACATTTACATGCCCATTTGGTAGGTTTGCCTATCGGAGGATGTCATTCGAATTGTGTAAGCTACTTGCCATGTTCCAAAGGTGTATGGTAAGCATTTTTTTCGAATATGTTGAGAAGATTATTGAGGTATTCATGAACGATTTTAATATGTATGGATCTTCTTTTGATGAATGTCTAGAGAATCTTGCCATTATCTTGGAACGATGTGTAGAAACTAACCTCGTATTGAACTAGGAAAATTGTCATTTTATAGTAGATCAAGGTATAATTTTAGGTCATGTGATATCTACTAAGGGTATTGAAGTAGACAAGTCCAAAGTTGATATCATTTCTTCTTCACCTTACCCCTCAACTGTAAGGGAAGTGCATTATTTTCTTGGGCATGTAGGTTTTTATTGAAGATTCATTGAGGACTTTTCGAAGATAGCCACAACACTATACAAGTTTCTTCAATAAGATGTCTCCTTTTAGTTTGATGAGAGATGCAAAGAAGCATTCAACAAACTTAAGGAGCTTCTGACATCCCCACCGGTGATTCAACTACCAGATTGGAACCTCTCATTCGAGATCATATGTGATGCGAGCAATTATGTGATGGGGGCAGTTCTAGGGCAAAGAGTAGGAAAAGCTTTGCATGCGATTTACTATGGGTCAAAGACTTTAAATCCAGCTCAATTGAATTATTCCACTACTGAAAAAGAATTGTTATGTGTTGTTTTTGCTTTGGAAAAATTTCGATCATATTTGTTTAGTGCTAAAGTGATTGTTTATTCTGACCATGCAGTTTTACGATACTTGTTTACAAAGAAAGAAGCAAAATTGAGGCTGATTAGATGGATTCTCCTTTTGCAGGGATTCGACTTAGAGATCAGAGATAAGAGGGGGAAGCAAACGTGGTGACAGACCATCTTAGCCGATTGATAAAGTAAGAAGATGATATCCCTCTATGAGAAAGCTTTCCAAATGAGCAATTATTTTATGCCGATGCGACACCACCATGGTATGCAGACATTGTCAATTTTTTAGTAACTAATGAATTACCTGTTGGTTTGTCAAAGGATCAGAGGGATAAGCTACTAAGTGAAGCGAAGTACTGTGTATGGGATGATCCATATCTTTGGAGGCATTGTGCAGATCAAGTTATTAGGAGGTGTGTACCGAAAAATGAATCATCATCAATTTTATCCTTCTGCCATTCATACGCTTGCGGAGGACATTTTGGAGAAAAATGGACAGCTCAGAAAGTTCTGGAGAGCGGCTTCTATTGGACAACATTATTCAAAGATGCATATATCTTCTGCAAATCCTATGATAGATGTCAACAGTCGGGTAACCTATCCCGTAAGGATCAATTGCCACAAACCCCTTTGCTTTTCTGTGAAATTTTTGACGTTCAGGGCATTGATTTTATGGGACCTTTCCCTCCATCTTTTGGCTTTACTTATATGTTGCTTGCGGTTGATTGTGTTTCTAAATAGGTGGAAACAAAAGCCACTAAGACAAATGATGCCAAGGTTGTTGCAGATTTTGTAAAGGCTAACATTCTTTCTAGGTTTAGGATACCAAAAGCCATCGTTAGCGACAGAGGAACCCACTTCTGCAACAGGGTGATGGAAGCAATGTTCAAAAAATATCACATCACGCACAAAGTTTTTACTACTTACCATCCTCAAACCAAAGGGCAAGTTGAAGTCTCGCATCGAGAAATCAAGTTAATTATGGAGAAAACTGTGCAAACCAATAGGAAGGATTGGAGTGTAAGACTAGAAGATGCATTGTGGGCTTACCGAACAGCTTACAAAATACCAATTGGAATGTCGTCGTACAGGCTAGTGTTTGGAAAGTCATGTCATTTTTTGGTGGAATTACAATAGAAGGCATATTGGGCTATTAAAAGACGCAACATGAACTTGGGTGATGCGGGAGTGCATAGGAAGTTGCAGCTTCAAGAGTTGGAAGAGATAAGGGATGAGTCATATCAAAATGCAGTGATATATAAGGAGAGGACGAAAGCTTTTCATGATAAGATGATTTTGAGGAAAAGCTTCTTGGTGGGCCAGAAAGTGTTACTATATCATTCCAAACTCAAGCTTTTTCCTGGTAAGTTGCGTTCCCGTCAGGATGGTCCATTTGTTATCACTCATGTCTTTCCTTTTGGTGTAGTGGAGATACGGAGCCTCAAAACTGACAAGATATTTCGAGTGAATGGTCATTGCTTGAAGCCATATTATGAGGGCTTCCAAACAGAGGATTTGGAGGTGGTGATGCTGGAGGGTGTGCCTGGTGCGACTTAAAATATGCAACTAGAGGTCAAACCAATGACGTTAAACAAAGGCGCTGCTTGGGAGGCAACCTAAGGAAGTTAATTTCTATCTTTTACATTTTCACATTTGCTATTTTTGTTAACTATTCCAGTTCTTGCATTTGATTTTACATTGAGGACAATGCAAGTTTTAAGTGTGGGGGTGGGGTATATTAGTTTTAATGCATGTTTTTGAGCTTAATTGTACCTTATATGACTTCTTAGGTGGTTTTCAAATCAAACGAACAAAATCAAAAATTTTCTTATTTTCCATTGCTTTTAAGATTATTTAATCATAATTAGAGTGTGAATTGATTAGTAAAATCCATAGCAAAATTTGGCATGTACTTTTGCTTTTGTGGTTTGTTATTGTGCATTATCTTTAAAAGAATAATGACTAGTGATAGACAAAGCCAATGAGATTTTGAGCCTTACTTGACTGACACTTCCATATCGGTCTCATTGGTCTCATTACCTTTTGATAATGTGTAACCTTTATGACATATACATCCCAATTTTGCGTTGCATTTTCATTCGAGTCCACATTTTTATCACATGCATTAACATGAACATGATTAGGCATTCTTTGTTTTTCATAAACTACATTAGCCAAATAACCTATCCTTTGGACATGATTTTTCTCTTGATAAACCCCTTTGAGCTTCAGCCTTTCTTTTTGTATCAACCCTATTACATGCTTTATACTTAACCAAATGTCCTACCCAAGCCATAAAGCTAATGGAACATTTGTGATTGGTGAGTTTGTGGATGCACAAAAGTGTGAGTATGGGGGTGTATAGATATGTGGGTTGGTTAATGTTGGGATGTTTTGTTATGTCTTTTCATTGAAATTTCCATGTTGATGAAATTTATTTTATTTTATTTATAAGGAAAAGAAAGAAAGAAAAGAGAAAATCAAGAAAAAAAGAAAGAAAAAATTAATGAAAAAATTTGTTTGAAATATATGTATCAAGGAGGAATTGCATACGTGTTGAAAAGTTGTTTATGGTTAATGCATCCTCTCAGAGTTGTAATGAATGTGTTATTTAAATATGTTGAATATGAGGTAGATGTTGACTTAGAAGGTTCACTCTTGCGATCTCAGCGTATTGTTAGAATAAAATGTATGAGTGATTTCTTCAGATTGATATATGTTTGATGTGGTTTATGTGTGAGAGCTGAATGAGGTTGTGGAATATAAATGTTGCATTCGTCATAGCTGACAGTACCCAGTTTTTGATTTATTGTTACTTATGTTTCACTAGCTTCGATAGCTTGCATGCTACTTGACCTAAGCACATTTCACCTTACCTTTACCCACCTTACAACCTTAAAAAGTCCTTTGATTCATGATTATGCAAGTGACTTTTAGTGGTGGAGAAATGAAATGATATGCAAAGTTATGGATTGTAGTCATCATGAATGGTGTCTGAGTGTAACCATAAAAATATCTTGTTTAAACACTTTCTGTCCAAGTCTACCTCTCGATCGGTCAATTTTTAAAGATAGTGAATATTGATAGATCGTGTAGAAGCTTTGAATGTTGAGTTTTTACTTAGGTTTTGAAAGCCATTCATCTTTACTTATGGTTATCTATTCTTAAGAAATGTGGAAAATGAATGAAAGTTTTGGTTTGTGAATTTAATTTTGAAGATTTGCCTGAGGACGGTCAAAGGCTAAATGTGGGGGAACTGTTGGAGTTATGTAAATATAATGCCCTGGAAAGCAAGTGTATTTACATGTAACTTTATCTTCTTCAGTTATAGTTTTGTAATGAAAATATTTATTATTAATAAAACAAAAGAGTTTGGTTTTATTTGTGTGAGCATTATATATCTAGT
>JANZLX010000002.1:32862035-32873532 GCA_025531955.1 Erythroxylum orinocense
ACAAATTCTAAAGTCATCAATAAAATTCTTCAATATCATTTGACTCTTATTTCTATTTCCATTTATCAATTTACTTGCCCAAGTAGCATTTTTCCCAGTACAATAATAGTTGACATTTTTGAAAATTATTCCTAAAATTCACCAAAATTCTAAATCAACAAACATTATCACCAAATATTCGAATTCATCAATTTATACTCTCCAAATCAATCCGCAGCACATATAATCCATAATTCACATTGTAAACACATTCATGAATCAATTATACCTGGAATATGTCAATGAATGCATGTATAGTCATTTTAATATGTGCAAAAATTCAAATATACGTGTGTGTATGCTAACAATATACATGAGCATAAAAAATGCATTTTTCTTAATCTCTCATTGATCCCTCATGTATCGTACTTTTGGGTTCTAACTCTTAATATGGGAATGGGATGTTACATAAACCCTTCAGGTTTCATTCAGAAATTGATGTGTCTCTTACCTCTTCACCATCTTCTCTTCATCATCTTCGCTTCACCATATCTCACCGTCTCTATAGATGCATGTAACCCATAGGTGCAGAAATTGAAGAATCTCTTTGGGCGACTACTATGACTTTCCTTAGGTAGCTACTGTGGGTAACCCACAAATGCAAAAATTGAGCCATGTAAGGGTGTGTGTCTCTGTGATGCTTCTTTGAGTTTAAATGCTTGTTTGAGTTTAAATCTTTCATTCTTTCTTGAAAGTACTACTTCTCTTATTGATCTCTCTCAGAGTTGGAGAAGATCTATGGTTATTTGTTCGATTGGAGTGGTAATTTTGTCCCCAAAAGAAAGCATCATTTGATCATATAACCAGATAGCGATTGGAGCAAGCGATTGGAACATGATGCTTTTGATCTGCAAGCTCTTCTCTTGCATGGATTAGTTCACTGTAATGGCTTTGGATTGAAATGCTGATTCTTTTTGTCAAGTTTATATAGATTTCATGTTTTGTGTTATTCAAGGTTAACAGATAAGGAGTCGTATTGATCAATTAGTTTTCTGTAGCAATTAGAAATACTCTATTAATAGTTGGTTTAATTTTTTATCATATTTAGAACTCTATTTCATATCAATTTCTGTAACAGTTTTCTGTAATATTTAGAACTCTATTGCATATCAATTTCAGATTTTGATTGTTGGGATATATATACTCTTTCAACTATTCAATTTGTTGATCTAAAACACCAAAATTGAAAACTAGCAATATTTTAGTTAGGCTATTTGAAATGGAGCAATTACTGGAGCAAAGTTTAATCAATGAGTAACATATGTTGGTCTGCTTCTGTGTATCCATTATACTACTATTGGTCTTCTTTTTATAACTGTATATGTATGTTCCATTTGTGTGTCTTGATAATTTTTGACTTTGATTTTATTGAAAAACACAACCACAAAATTGAATCTTTAACTTCAACCATGAATCCTAACAGGTAATTGATGATAGCTTAGGTTTGTGTTTCATAAATTTTTTTTTCTGTTTTAACCAAATTTATGTCTGTTTTAACCAAATTTATTCACTCCTATGGCTGAAGAACCTTAACTCTCTAAATGTAACATCCCGTTCTCGTACTAAGGATTAAAACCCTAAAATTCGGTACATGTGAGATTAAAGATAAATTTAGAAAAATGCATTTCATGCTCATACATAATGGTTGTTTTAATGTGACTATGATGAGAATTATGGTTTTGTGTCATAAAAAATTGAGTGGAAATGTATAAGTAGTGAATTAGAATTTTTGGTGAAAATTTGGGAATTTTATGAAATTTAAGGGTATTTTTGGACTAAGAAAAATGCCAAGTTGCAAAACAATTGATGAATAGTGATAGAAATAAATGTCAAATGGCAGTAGAATTTTTAATATGTGACATTAAGATTTAATGAGTTATGTCATTGAAAATTGGGAGACAATTGGATTAGAAATTGGAGACAAATGGACTAAGCAACTAAGTGTTATTTAACATAAATCATTTAAGTGGAAGTTGTCATGACAAGTGTCATGAAACCCACTAAGTTTTTAAAACCCACCTAATTGCCTATTTGAAAGACAACTTACTTGTCTTTCATTTTCACAAAAACACATTCTCATCTTCCTCATTCATCTCTCCATCACGAAACTCCTGCCTCCCTCCATCAAGTGATTTTGACCTTAATCTTATACTAGCCACTTCAATACCTTGTTATCCTCCTCTTGTTGCTAAAAGACCCAATCTATTCCTCCTTCAATAATGATGATCGTGTATGTGGAGAGCTAGGGTTTCATATTGATTGAAGAAGCTTTGGGTAAATCAAGCAAGTATAAGCATTAATCTTCTTTAATTATTAAATGAAACATGTTATAATGATAGTTAAGTGTTAAATGATCATAAAATGAGAATGGGCATATGCTAAAAATGTGAATGAGGAATGTGGTAGATTCATGTCTTGCTTTTACTGGATGATGATTAATGATTCATAAATTGATTTAGAGATGTTTCTAGAGTTAGAACGAATCCTTAATGAATATGGAAAGAAGTGCATAAAAAATGTGGATCATTGGTTATTTTAGGAATGGATTGGATTGGGTATGGAAGTTAAAGAAAAGGCAAGTTTAGTGTCTTGAAAATAGAAGAATTAGGATGAAAGTTTAGAGATAAAATGATAATGGTGTTTAAAGTGTGTTGGAAAAATGTTAGCTGTAACATTTTCCACTGATTATGCCTCTGTAATTTAGCCATAACTTGTTATGTAGTTATCTAAATGACATGATCTTTGACTTAGATTAAATTAGAGACATATAGCTACATTTTTCATGAAGACATTGAATTCAAATCCTATCTTTAAGAGTTTTGAATTTTGACCTGAAGTTGAATACTGGGTTTAGGAAAAAGTGCAGAAAAACTGGTTAATGGGTTTTTGTTATGTTTGCTTGATGAATTAATGTGAATCTCTTTGGGTATTGTTGTAACGAAATAAAATGAGTCTAGAGCTAAAGAAAGGGAGTAATGTGGTATCTTGAAATGGAAAGAATTAAGGTTATAATTATAAGTGAAATGAAAGTGGAAATGAATTTGATTATGTGCAGGAAGTTGATGACGAATGGATATATGTATGTGTTCTGTTCTTAGTGTTCATGATCAATCATGAACTATAAATTGTTTATGGATAATATTGAGTTGAAATGGAGTTAAAAATTATTGGGGAAAATGATGAAAAATCGAACTAGAAATGATAGATCAAGCATATGATGTTGAATGTAATAAGTAAAGAGGTAAAAATCTGAAAATTATGATCCAATTGGACGTTCTTTGGGGAAAGAGGCATAACTTTTTCTATAGAACTTGGATTGAGGTAATTTGGGTATGATTTTAAAGAGAAATTCGAGATCTACAACTTCTATGAAGACCCCAAGAAGAGATTTTAAGGTCTAGAGGGTCAAAATTTTAAGTTTCTATAAGTGACCTATAAAAGTCTGTTTAACGGACATGGATGTCTGCCTAATGGACATTCACGGGTCAAGTGATCCTAATCGAGGCTTAAATGGGAAATTGAACCCAGAATGATCCTTGGTTTATGTGACTAATGTATGATATGATTGAAGTGAAAATGAAGGTTATAACTTAGTGAATGAAGGGATAATATCAAAGGACCCAAGGTATGAGTATAATGGGAATGAAGATGTTCATATGATTGTAGCTATGATTCAAAGAACTTGAGTAATATGTATTAAGGGATTAATTGTGAATGAGAATTGGATATTATGAGATCATATGAGATTAGAAAAGAGATGACGAGAAATTCAGTTATGATATAGAGTAACCAAGTGTTCTTGAGGTGTAAGCTTATGAATAAGCCAGACATATACAAAGGGATAAAGATTGAAAGGAGAATTTAGAATGATCATGTGCAAATAAAGTGTAAATCTAAATTCAATTAGACAAATATGAATCATGAGATGAGAATGAGCATAAGATATGAATTTAGAAAATATACCCGAGATTGCCATTGAGCATGCATTATACATTACACATATACATATGTGTAAAACTGAATGTTTATGTGATTGTGCAATTAATAATGTGTGTGCAATATGTGTTTTGCATAATGATGATACAAGATAGAACATCCGCATCTAGATGCTTTCTGATTATAGAAGCTAATGCTAATCTGGAGCGTACTGTGAGTAGACTTAGATGGTCTTACTTACTGTTTGTTCAATTTAAATTTTGTATTGAATTACTAATGAATGTGATTATGACTGTACTGATTTTGAACAATGAAGGTCCGAGACTTGATACATGAATGTGATATCGAAGTGCTACTTGTATATGAATGTTATGAACTAAATGCTTCTTGACATGATTGATTGATTACGAGAGATGCATACCATACATGACTTGATTGTTAAATTCCAGTCCTAGTTTCGAAGAAAAAAGTGAATATGCATATGAATAAAAAAGTGATTCTCAACTTAAATGTTGAATGCCGAACTAAGGCTCGATTATATGTGAAAGTGACTGATTGATCATGTGATTGATTGAGAATATGAAAATGTGAAGCATTCCATTACATGAATGCATGAAACATAAAGGTCGTTGTGACCGGAGTAGCCACCGAAAAAGAGCCTAAAGCTCAAAATGTGAAAAAGAGCCTAGAACTCAGAAAGTGATTAAGGGCCAAAGGCTAACTACATAACATGAGCCCGGTATCCCCAATGGATACAGGACAGTTATTAATGAGACCAATATCCATAATGGATATAAGACAGTTATAGACACTCGGTCATAACAATAATAAATTGAAAGTGAGTATCATAAGCATTATATATGCATTCGATGTGTATGATTTGAATAATTTGACTGATTTTTGTATATGAAATATTTTTCAATTGATTTGTATGAATTGTATATGTTATGTGATTGAGTGAGCTATCGAGACTGGTCACTCACTGAGTTCGCAAAACTCATCCAAAAATTGCAATTATCTTTTAGGTTCAGAAGAGTACCCCGTTAGGCAAACAGGAGTATACCTACTGCATTCAAGTAAGGGGTAGAGGTCAGGATCAATTTGCGTCTGTATTTGTATTTTCTTTATTTTGTATCAAATTGAGTCTTCCACAATTATTATAACTTGTTTAGTTGAATATTTCTGTTTTGTAATAACTTTTTAAATTGGAAATGTTTGTAAATGATTTGCAATATAATGAAATTATGACTACAAGTATTTTGTATTTGTAATGGGCCCAAATGACTATTGAACTTCTGATGATTGTATTGCTGCGATTGAAATAGTGGGCCCGATTTGATTATTGATTTCTACATATGTGTGTTGATTTTAAAAAAAATTGTACCGAGTTTCAAGTGTTTATCTGTCTTAGCATGCCGCCCTTGCAGGATACGCACTCGGACATCACTTAAGATGTCAGGTACGTGTCTTATGAGAGTGGGGTGCTACATCCATCTATGGTTGTTTTAAAAAAAAGAGATATAACACTTATGTATAAAAAATATCACTACCCATAATAGATAAGTTACTCGTTCACCTTAAAAATGGGAATACCATCTCTGAGTACAAAGAATATCATGGGTCGGTTAAAATTATACTAGATCTTCATACATCCAATTTGACACTTATTTATAAAAACTACCAGCATCTGTAATAGATAAGTTACACATTAATCTTAAAATGAGAATACAATCACCGAATATGGAGAACACTATAGCTTAGCAATAATTATACCAGAAATTCATATATTTAATACAATGATTATGTACAAAAAATACCACCACCCTAATAGATAATACATTTATTTACCTTAAAATGATAATACTATCACTGAATATGAAGAATACTATGGTTGAATTAAAATAGTACCATACTTTTATACATTTAATACCACACTTATGTATAAAAAATACCACCTACAACAAATAATGCACATGTTAATTTTAAAATGAGAATACCATTACCAAGTACAAAGAATATCACAACTTAGTTAAAACTATAACAAACATTAATACATCCAATGCCACACTTATTTACAAAATATATCCCCACTCATAATAGATAAGTTACACGTTAACCTTAAAATAAGAATATCATCATCAAGTACGAAGAATACTAT
The DNA here is from genome assembly GCA_025531955.1 of Erythroxylum orinocense. NCBI lineage: Eukaryota > Viridiplantae > Streptophyta > Magnoliopsida > Malpighiales > Erythroxylaceae > Erythroxylum > Erythroxylum orinocense. The sequence continues at coordinate 32,868,169 of JANZLX010000002.1, forward strand.
TGCTCAACTATACTGGAACTTCACAAATCAAATACCATGTTTATGAAAAATAAATTACCACTGCCCATAATAGATAAGTCACACATTTACCTTAAAATGAGAATACTATCTCTAATTACAAAGAATAAAATAGCTCATTTAAAAATATACCAAACCTTCATACATCGAATACTATATTTATTTACAAAAAATATCACTGCATATAATAGATAGGTCACATGTTAATCTTAAAATGATAATACCATCACCAAGTATAAAAATATCATAGATAAATAAAAAATATCAAAACTCCATACATCAAATACTAACTTATATACAAAAAATACAAGCATGTATCACAGATAATGCGCACGTTCACCTTAGAATAAGAATACTATCATCAAGTATGAAGAATACCATGGCTTAGTTAAAATCATACAAAACCTTTATGATTCAATTCCATAATTATATTAAAAATAATAATACTACCACCTATAACAGATAATGATACGTTAACCTTAAAATGAGAAGATCATCATTGAGTACAAAGAACATCATAGATCAGTTAAAACTATACTAGACCTTCACACATGTAACATCACACTTATTTACAAAAAATATGACAACCTATACTAGATAAGTTACATGTTTACCTTAAAATGAGAATAACATCACAAACTATGAAGAATACCATGCGCAGTGAAAACTATACTAGAACTTTATACATTTAATATCATGTTTACGTATAAAAAATATTACCATCTATAACAAATAAGTCACACATTCACTTTAGAATGATAATATCATCACTAAGTATAAAGAATATCATGGCTAAATATATACAATTCGATGTTTATTACAAAAACTACCCCCACCGGTGATAAGTCATACATTAATCTTAAAATAATAATACCATTATTGAGTATGAAAAAACCATTTTAAAAACTACATGTTTGTAGGATTTACTATCAGTGTCAGTAATATTCTTTCGTCTCTTCTACCTTTTTGTACATAGTCCACTATATTTCCCTTCTTTCAGTTTTAGTCTTTGCATTGGATTATTTTTTTCAGCTTGTACATGGGCATAATTAACCCTATCTTACCTTCTATTCTTTATATCATCTTGTCTTCTTGAATGACCCAAATTGAAGTTGAATTACTAGAATAATGATTCCCTATTCAAATTTGGTTTTCTGCATCACAAGATACTTATAGATAATGGCAGTGAGAAAAAACTACATGATAAATGATGGGATATATATATATATATATATATATATATATATATATATATATATAACACATTTATCTAAGAACTTAGGGGTTTTTAACACACTTCCTCAGATAAACATTGCATGCACAATGCCTAACCTTGATATTGAAGTTGTGTTCCAAATGAGGATTGTGTTAGTTTATGCCCTTGCAGCTAATCAATTGGATGCATATTAATGTATGCCATTATATTTTAATTAATGAAAAGGGTTTATTTATCTTTATGTATTAATGTAATTAATATTTTATGTTTTAATACTAAAGATAAAATCCTTGGGATAATTACCGTGTAACTGAAATTATGATGAGATCATAAGTATGAGATTCAATTTACACTTATGTGTTATTCCTAAATGTTCCTAGTTGTAGTTATCATCAAGAATGGATATTGTTGAAACGGTAAAAATAGCACACATTATGTTTCTTTCTTATGAAGAAAGTAATTGATCTCATAAATTAAAGTTTAGAGATACTTAAACTAATGTGTGGGTGATTATTAGAGAATAAGTCACTGAACTGACCCAATTATGAGAATTTCGAATGGAATATTACTTATGTGTCTATAGATTATCTCATAATGATGGTTGTATAATTGATCCTTAAACCTGAGATTACCAAGGTATCTAGAATGAGAATTACTGTGTTTTGATGCAACTTATGAATCGTCCTAGGATAATTTAGTCAGTAGTAATTAGATATAGTATGAACCATATGTAGATAGTTGAGTAAGTCAATATCGGATTCTTCAATCTAAATTAATTAGAGAGAATATTCTGCTGTTCTTGATTAGTAATGATTTATGGAATTCTCTGGCCAGAGTGAATTGACATTTGAAAAGGTGTTTTCAAATTTCAATTATAAATCAATCACTAATTAGCAAGAACGAACATGATTGGATGATAAGAGTAGACACTGTATCCATACTCTGTCCAATTAGAATATTGAATGATGAAAAGATTAAATTATACATTATAGCCATGCATAAACAGGTTAAGTCAGTCACTTTGACATTCTTGATATTTGGGTAATCATGACATGTTGCTAGATCTATCATGATTTATGATTATGAATTATTTAATTAGAGAATTAAAGATAAATTAAAAGAAGTTTTAATTTATCTGATTATAATTGTGAATTATAATTATAATTTATAATCATTGCCAATTTATTAGGAACTTAATGGGTCACACATCAAAGAGCAATTTGTAAATTTTGTGAAAGAAAAATTAATTTAATTAAGTTGGACTTGATTATAAAGTTTAAGAAACTTTGAGGATCAAATATGAGATATTTGATTTTATTAAAATTAAATTAATTAGAATTTGATTTTAATTATAATTAAAGAGATTTAATTTTAATAAAAAATTGTTATGATTTTTTTTATTTAAAGGGAAGAGCTTTTTAAAAACTATCACTTTTTTCTTCTTCCTCTCAAAAATAGTTTGGGAATTGTTCTGTAAATACCATCAAAAGCTGGACACTTAGACAACTCATGATTGATCAATTAGAACAAAGTTTCAGAAATTTTTCAACAGAAAAGCGAACAAAGTACGATTTCTAAATCGTTTTGCATTTTATTCAATTATCAAAATCCACTTGAAATCTGTAAAAAAATTTGTTTTTCACTGCGTTTGTGATTCGATCGCAGTTGAATTCCAACGCAAACAGTTTAGGTGACTAATTTGGTGAATGTGGAGTACTAGAGGATTGAAAAGGAGTTTTTCACCAGAATAACTCTTTGCAATTGTCATTACACCAGCAGCATTTATATTATTGAGCAATCTATGAATTGGCTTAAGGTGTAATGTGAACTTTTTCAGTTAGACCTACCTCTTGGAAGGGTGTATAACGTGACCACTAACAGACTAACACGGTGAAAGTGAAACAAGCCAACAAATTATTTAGTCATGTGATGTGGCTTGTCAACCTCACCATGCACGTGCATGGAGACATAGAAAGCGCAATAGAGTGTTGAAAGTTTAAGAGTCTAGGTCCATATCGTCCATCTATACCACGGCCTTTCCTTTATCTTTTTTCTGGGCTATCAGAGTCCGTTCTTTAGTGTGCCCCTAGTATGGATGTGTTCTGTTTAACATTAGGGAAAATATGCGACAATTTTTCATCTAGGGCATTTGGTCTAGTGGTATGATCTCTCTCTGTGGTTGTATAGTTTTTGCATCCAAGCCTAGGGAAATGATCAGTCCGGAAAATGTTAAAGAGGCAGATATTTCATTTTACAAATCTAAGTACCACTCCAGAGCATACTAATGAGAACAGGGTAATCACTATTCTCACTTAGGGTGTGAGAGATTTGACTTAAATTCTCTGAATACCCCCTCCCTAAGATATTTCAGCTTGACATTATGACATGTTTGTTATAAAACCGAAACTAAAACTAAAGAGCATTTGGGAGAGAAGACTTATTCATATAAATTCATTCATTCCACTTTCTCTTACATCAAACCTTCTATTTATAATACATTTCAAACACCTAATACACATATGACCATCTACTTCATATGTGTAGATAAAACCAAACCATCCCAATACACATGTGACCATCTACTTCATATGTGTAGGTAAAACCAAACCATCCTAATACACATGTGACCATCTACTCCATATGTGTAGGCAAAACCAAAATCAATAACGTACACTAACTATTGAATGGTGCATCTATAATTAGTAGCACACCATATTATTTCTATCTTTTATAACAATGTTAATATATTATAGCCCTGAAAAAAGGTTGTGGCTATAACATATATGATAAATTCAGGAATCCCACGTGCGCTTCCAAATAAATTACAGCTTCAGATTATGTGCAGATATTCACCAAAACTCAATGGAACATTTTACCAAACTCTCTGGCCACCGAGGCAATCACAAGAGATATCACTTCACCAAAAACACAGTCAATTGCGCATGAACTAAAGTCAAGACATCAACATTTATAAATTATAAGCACACATGTATATACCTGTATCTTCAGACATGCGATCTACAAGTGAGGCAACCACAAACAAAAGTCCAAGAATTCAACTGAACTATCATATATTGCAACAAAGATGCGTTGCTACAAATCCCTTTCAATTCATGGTCTCAACAAAATCTACTCATTGTTCGGATGATCCTGTACTAATATCCACCGACTTTTATGTAGTGAAGGATCGCAATATGCAGCAGAAATTAAAAATTGCAATCACATATAGATCTATTGCATTTAAATATCATACTTAAAACTTAATAGTCAGAAATAAATACCTGAAATTCGCGAGAATTAACCGATATGAACTTCGAAATTACGAAGTCTCTATGTACTCCACACCGAGAAATATATCCCGCTTTCAATACTTGATATGGCTATAAATAAATCTGAAGAACCCTTTCTTCAAGAATAGAGGAAACAATTTTTCTCTAGATTCTCTTGTTTATTTTCTCATACTAAAATCAAAGACTTCTCTTTGATTTTTTTTTATATGTACCAAAAACAAGAAAAACCCAAAATGCACTAAGCACTGCTGGAATATAAAAGAGTTCCTTCTCACTGTTTTTTCACGGACAATCAAAGACTTATCTTTGATAAAAACTCTCTTCTCCCATGCGCGTTATCAGTATACTGTTTCTCAAACATACGCTTGTTGTTTGTTTGCAGAAATGTCAACTAAAAAAAATGAAAAATAGTTTGTTTGTATGTCCTTTTATGCACGCTCATAAAAAACAAAACCCAGTGAATGATTATATAAGAGAACTTATCTTCTCTTCGTAAGTGTTGCCATATTTTCACTTTACTGCACTTTTCACATATTGAAAAAACAACAGTATATAAAACTATCGCTTATCTTTTAAAAGTCATATAACGTTTTGTTATTTAATCAATACAACCAACGTAAACAACGTTTACATGCAACGTTGTTTCATTTTTTATTTTAAACAAAATAAAATAAAATAAAACTATTTTATTTTATTATTATTTTTAAATGAAATAAAATAAAACTATTTTATTTTATTCATTTATTTTATACAAGAGAATTTTCAATATTAATTATATTTTCTGTGCTAGCAAAAAATATAATAATATGCCATATAGATTATTTAATAAATTATCTCATA
>JANZLX010000002.1:32875873-32901334 GCA_025531955.1 Erythroxylum orinocense
CTGCAAAATGATTTCTTAAAAGTTTTGAAATCTACCGTTTCTCCAAATAATGCATGCTTTCCTTTTCTGATCCAACAGGAACTTGATATGTGTTTAAAATTTGATCAATGTGATAGGTTACACGTAGCGATTAATGTCTTAGAAATTAAGATACTTACTTTAACTCATATGTGATTTTAGGTACAATTTGGGAGCAAAGAAATTAAAGTGAGTCGGAAGCATTACATTTGGGTTATTTTCTGAAGATCAATACCCACTTGTCTTTATGGAGCAAGAAGAAGAAAATTAAAAGACAAGAAGAGTACATGAAAAATGAAAGGATAAAGAAGATAAATTAAAGATTGCATCTCACACCCATGAAACTACGTGAATATTATGGTTCAATAATAAAACAATTGCAGAAGAAGAAGGTAACATGATTTTTGCATACATTGGACTTAAGATTTTGAAGTAACACTACGACAGATAAGGAGCAAAATGGCAGCATGTTAGACCAAGCAAGCAGCAGCAGCAGCATGACTGAAACACTTGCGTTAAACGCATGCTTTAAACGTATGTGTACGCTGGGTTTACGCAGCGTCCCAGGTATGAGGAGGTTTTAAATAAGGAGCAACATCTTATTTGTCCCATCAATAAGCTACAGGGGTGGCTTAGCATAGTGAGGGGTTGAACAACAGGTGCGGCAGAAGGATTAAAGAAGGACAAAGTTAATTTGTCCCATCACGCTATAGTGGAAGCTGCAGTAGAAGAATAGGGACTGGAGAGTGGATTGCTTGCAGCTTGACTGGAGCTTATGGCTTGAACAATGGCGGCAGCTAGGTAGGCATGGAAGCTAGGCAGAAGAGAAGAGTGGAGTGAAACTGTCGAAACACTTGAAGGAGATGGCTCACAGTTATAGGAAAAAATTAGAAACGAAAGGCTAACTTCCCGAAGCCAGTTCAACGGGATTATCGACGCCAAATCACAGTTAAGCTAATTTCTATCATTTTAAAGTTGTAATTTTTTTGGGATTGTTGTGTTGTTGGTATTGACTTGATTGGTTTTGGGATGAATAATCTTAATATGTTATTTTGATTGTTTTATTTCAAACCTATTGCTAAAACATTGATTGTAATCTATAATCGTTACTTTTGATGATTGTGAGTAGCATTTAATGATCGTTAATCATTAGGGACAATATAACTTAGGTTAGATAACCTAAACGTGTGAGGTTATTGCCTATATTGATCGTTTTTCAATTCATAATGCGATTGCCAAATTGAATCTAGAGATCTTATCCTAAGTTAATCGGTAGTTAGGTTTAATTAATAATCGTATCTTGATCAAATACATCCTAAGGGAAAATTGAGATTTGTAGAGCGTTCTATTAGTCTCAGATCAATAGTCCGAAAAGAATTGTAAAGACTTTAGAATGAAGGAATATGTTTGATTGTGTTTAGGTCGAAATTGACCCTAGAACTAGAACTTACTTGTACTCAACACTTTTCTCATTTTCAATTATTTATTTTAATTTGTTTTCGACAGTTTACGTTTACTTTAATTTTTAAATTGTTTGAAATCCAAAAACCCCCCATATACTTTCCTTGCATCAATTAATTTCGTTATGAAAATTAACTGAACATTCCTTGTAGATTCGATCCTGACTTACCATAACTACAAATTTAAGTGTGCAGAGTTAGGTAAATTTTGCAGTGCACTTGACACACGCTGTCATGTATTCTGTAATGAAATAATGAAATTCTATTATGATGAATTATATTTTATTATGAAGTAAGTAATGTATGGATTATTCTTTAAGTTGCACAATTATAAATTGCTTATAGTATGATTTGATTCAGTGCATGTGAGTGTTAGAAGACTGTTAAAAATAGTCGCCATTATGTATCTTGTTTAGTTATTCCCCACTAAGTTATATGCTTAGCACGGTAGTTTTGCCTCCGTGTAGGCTCTGATAAGAAAGTTTAAGATTGGGACAAAGACAACCGCAATGGCCAAAAGAGGATGTGTTTTGTTTTGACAATGTGTATATTTGACTCTGCTTTTTTGTTATATTTAATGTAATGAGACATTTTGTATATTTGTGGATAAGGTTTGTAATATCCTTACTACAAGATGGATTTAATATATATGGCATACATTTTGATAAGTTCATTATGTATGATGTATGTTATGTTATGTTTATAAAATAACATCTAATGATACGTAATGTACGTTTGCTTGAGTTTCTGGAAATGCATGTAAGAAATGTTCAGTATGTTTTGGATTATTTTGGTTTTGTTTTGTGTGACACTTGTATATCCTCCCAGGGGGTATATGTGGGTGTTACGGCTTCTTATCTTATTAACTCCCTTAATTCTTTCAACAAATCATCTTGAATGAGCATCAGTAGAGAGAAGAGTTATTTGATGGTTTCAGCTGATGTTGTGCACTCTCATAGGAGCTTGCGATATTTAGTGATTGGGCCTTAAATCTCCTCGTTTCACTTATCTAGGAGTTCCAATCACTTCCAAAAGAATCTCCTATACGATTCCATCAATTATTTGATATATTAAGGAGAAGAATTAGTTATTGGAGTAACAAACACCTAACATATGTTGGTAGATTGCAACTGATCACTTTAAGAGATTTCTTATAACCTAGTTTCTCAAGGAAAATAAGTAAACTGCGAGCATCCATTCAATAATATTACTGATTAATGTTCTACTTGTAAAGAGGTTATGGAGCATCTTTAATGATAAAGAGTCCTTATGGGTCAAATAGTTATATGGGCACTATCTAAAGGATAGGAACTTCCAGTCGCTAAGCCTTGAAAGGATTCTTCATGGAGCATGCTACAAATTCTAAAGTTGAGAGAGCTTAAAATCTTAATCAAAGTTGGATTGACAATGGGGATGATACTTGGTTATGGTTTAATAATTAGAGTGAATTAAGTCCCCTTTATCTTCTACCTAATTATAAAAATTTAGGACTACTCTTCCCAGAGAATCCAAGAGTTAAATTGCTCATCAATACAAGTAACTAGCTTTGCAACAATATATCAACGGGCCTTTCTTGCGAAAATTTCCATCTTGTCAACCTAACGCCAATCGGGATGATAAGGTTACTTGGTCGAGACATTCCTCTAACAATTGCACCAATAAAACTTGCGAGGACCTATTCAGGCTCCGTACTCTAAGACCTAACTAGTATAGGTTAATTTAGTGAAAGTATCTCTCGCCAAGGATCTCATTGATGCTATGGCTAGCAATGTGGAGTAGTCTAAGTACCTTGGATAGAAAAAAGTGCCCTCCCTATCCCATTCCTAATCCCAACTAGAGACTAAGCTTGGTTGCTTCAAAAACTATTAATCACCTCTTCTTTGAATTCTTCTATTCCAATAACTTGTGAAGGGATATACAACATTTGTGTATGCCCTTCTCTCATAAAAATGAATGGAGCAATATTGTACAATGGATTGCCACTCCTCATCAGCTTTGTAAGGATGATTCTAACATCTTCAAAATTGCTTTTGGATGCACAATTTATACGATCTTGTAGGAAAGGAAATCAAAGATATTTAGGAACCAACAACTTGATATGCAATTAACGTCCCAAAGGAGTCTAAACAAGATCAAGAAATTGGCAATGTCAAAAGGTGAAGGTCTCACTCTTTCTCTTAAAATGACAAATAAACGGAATCCTTAAACCCCTACTGTTCCACCTAAAGGCTTATATACTCACTTATGCCTCATCTTCCAATTCTAATATACCCTATAGTTAGGTTGTTATCTGTCGTTTGGCGATTAACATAGTTAGCATTTTGCCTTAACATTTTTTGTATCTACAACTTGTGTCCTTTTGGTTTAGCAGCTGAACTCTAGCCAAAATATCAACAACTATTGTCCTTTTAGTTTCGCAGCTTGTTCAAGTGAAGCTTTTCTTTGCATTATAATATTTTTTTTAATTTCTAAAAAAAATTATATTAACAAATTTTCAGCTACCCTGAGCTATGACCACGAGTGCAGCCTATACTAATTTTCACTTGCTTTTAGTCAATTATATTCATTTTCCTATTCTCTTCTTTTCGAAAATTATAATTTTTCAGTTCCAATTTATTAAGACATGTATAGTTAATGTACATAAAGTAAGTAAAAAACTTCTCTTTGGGAAATTGAAGGAAGAGGGGGGCAATGTAACAGCAGCAGAAATCTCTGTTCATAGGAAATCTGTTTCGGTTTAGGACTTTGGCCTCAGGTGTAACGCATAAAACACCCAGGTCATCCCTATGTGCAGAACATTTGGCAACAATCACTTAGAAAAGCAGTATGATAATAATGAGTAAATACAACCAGAGAAAACTTCTGAGTTGATAAAAATTACATAAAGGTAACCTACAAAAGCGTGATCAGCTAAATACTTCATAGAATTTCTCGATGACAAGCAAACCTGAATCTATTGACTCCAGGGGATCCTTTCGCAGGCGGTGTCTCAAACAATTGGGAATAACAGTGGCAATATCCTCTGCAGTTACTTTATCTCTACTCTTCAGAGCAGCAAGAGCTTGTGCAGCTCTATTAGTCACAATATCACCTCTCAACCCATCGACATTTAGTTCTGCACAAACCTTGGAGATTTTAACCTTCATATCATGGTCTATCTGAACAGAAGAAAGGCTAGCTCTAGCAGAGGCAATCTGTTGTTGGAGCTTCTCTTGCTCTGCCTTGTATGATTCCCGGAATTCTTTTGGGTTTTTGTCAAACCGACCTCTCTCTTCCACAATCTTCACCCTTAGCTCTGCATCCCTTACCGTTCCTACTTGCGCATGCATTCCGAACCTATCAAGAAGCTGTGGCCTCAACTCCCCTTCTTCAGGATTGCCAGATCCAATCAAAATGAACCGTGCAGGATGTGAGATTGAAATACCCTCTCTTTCCACTGTGTTCCATCCTGATGCAGCAGAATCTAAAAGAACATCCACTAAGTGGTCATCTAAAAGATTAACTTCATCAACATAAAGGATCCCTCTATTAGCTTTAGCAAGTAGGCCGGGCTCAAATGCTTTAACGCCCTCTGTGAGGGCCTTTTCAATGTCAATTGTCCCACAAACCCTATCCTCTGTGGCTCCCAAAGGCAAATCAACCATATTAATTTTGGTCAGGACGGTTGGTAATTTCTCCCCTTTAACTGCTTTCTCCCTTACTTCTATGCCCATGAACTCTGGATCTTCAGGATCCGAGTTATAGGGATCACCAGCAACAATTTTTATCTCAGGAAGCAAATCGACCAAGGACCTGACAGTTGTAGACTTCCCTGTCCCTCTATCACCCATAATCATGACGCCTCCTATCTTGGGATCAATCACATTTAGCAGAAGACACAGCTTCATCTCATCCTGTCCTACTATAGCAGCAAATGGATATACCGGTCTTTGGCTGTCCTTGGAAGCGAGATTCTGGGCCTACAAACCGAAGATTACAAGTTATATTCCCTTGATTCAATTACTACTTGACATAAGCCTCCTATACTAACTATCTACAACAAAATGCTTTGATCTGAGAATGTAAGTAACCTCCTTTCAACATAGTAACAGCTAATGCATCTTTTGCAACAGATAAATCAAACCCACAAGCTTCAATAACTATTAGATCCAAAATCCACAAAAGCATAAGGATTAAAAGAAAACTTTGCCAGCCCAGTGAAGAATCCTTCACTTGATAATCAAATTTTGATCTTTGCAGAAAGTAACAAAGACAGGATTAGACATTAAAAAATATGTACCTGTTCGACAGTACCAACGCCAGTAGCAACATTGGTGACTGTTAAACGCAACCGCGATATCCCTTTCTTGTCCTGAATCCGAACTCCTCCGTAGTACTTCCTCCCATTGCTTTGCCCTGCATGCAAACAAGCGATAAACGATAAATCCAGTTGCTATATTAATCAAAATCGAAGACAAATCCCCCAAATGACGAAACTTTAACACAGAGAGACAATTAAAACAACTGGGTCCATTCCAAAATGCGCTAAGATCCCAAGAAGATGCACCAATATCTAATTTGAAGGGTAGAAGAACAAGTGGGGTTTAATTTGCTCAGCTAGCAAATGTACCTGAAGTGAAGGTAAGTGAGGGAACTGAAGGCTTGGAGATATGAGACGACAAGGGTCTAGAAGCCAAGATTGAAGTAGAAGAAGAAGCACCAAGTATGGATGCCATGTGACGAAAATTTAGGAGAAAAGTTCTGGTCGTGGGTTGTCGTTACACTTTGAAGCCTGACATTAGTTTACTATTGGTTTGTAGGGTTGAAGATAAGACTCGTACTACGTTAGAGATAGCATTTGCATCCGCCTTGGCCTTGCAACTATATATCTATGCCTCGTCATTTTTCTCCTCTTTTAGGTTCAGATCATTTGTTCCATTACTCTTTTACTGCCCTGAGAATTCATCCATTTATTTTCCGTGAATATCATTTATTGAATAGATAGATGCTTATCAAACAGAATAGTAACATGGTAATAGGAACAAGTGATCTGTTCCCTTTTACAAAAGACTTGACTTTATAATGAAGCTCTAATCTAGCAATGGTAACAGGCAAACTCAGATCAGATTTAAACTATTTATATTCTGGTGTTAACTTAAAAAATTTATTAGAATCCTAGATTTGATCCAAGACTTAATTAAATTTCAAGTAGCTTGAAGCTTAATCAGACCCAAATTCAAACACGATTGATAAAAATATTTAACATTATCAATAAAAATACAAAATACAAAAAAATATGAATAGAATATAAGTATTTAAATACTAGCGACACGATTATTGGAGTTAGAAATTCTGGAGTTTTAAGTAAAACTTGAGGTTATATAAATGAGGAGATATAATGATACGAAGTTTTCCTTGTTGGCTTTGACCCAACTAAGCCCTCACGGTTTTACTTTTCCCGAGGCCTTCTCAGGAGGTCACCCAGAGTGTGAGATCTCACATCAGTTGGAGAGGGAAACGAAGTATGCCTTATAAGGGTGTAGATACATCTCCCTTACAGACGCGTTTTTCATGACCTAATGGATTAGATCCCATCAAAATCCTGAGGTTAAATGTGCTTAGGTGAGGGTAGTTCTAGGATAAGTGACCTCCTGGAAAGGTCTTGGAAAAAGCAAAACCGTGAGGACTTGGCTAGGCTAAGACCCAAAGCAGACAATATCTATAATTGGGTGATCTGGGATGTTACACAGAAAGATCATGTAGTTCTCTTTCAAGCAACCCATTCAACTCCCATCATTCACATTATGATCTAAACATATAAATCATCTCTTAATCTCAATGTATAAATTCAATTATTGAATCTTTAATTCTAGTTCCCTCAATTCAAAGCAATATATACACATGAACAGTTCTTAAAAAAAAAGAAAGATCTCTTATTAAATCAAAGAAATCAATTCAAAACATGAATTTTATGATTCATCACTAGGGTTAGCAAAACTTACCTAACCAAACCTAACATGAACTATTTTACTTATATATATATATATATATATATATATACATATATAAACTAAAACGATGTTATTTTACTCAAAACAATATAATTTTAGTTAAAATTTTAGGCTTCAGGCTAGTCTCGGTTGGGTATATATATATATATATAACTCTCCATTTGGGCTACCCAAGCCCACTGGGCTCAAGCTTAGGCCAAGGCTTGAAGCCTCTGGCCCAATTAGGCTTTACACTAGACCTGGGGCTGACGATAAATTTTCAATTTAGGCTCGGTATAATCTTATTCATTACATCTAAATCTATATCTCAAACTAGTTCATAACAAATAAAGTAAACTAGTAAAGAAAAATAAAGAAAATAAGATAGAAAAGTGAGATCTCATAGCTCTTGAATCTTGATTTTTCTTAGATTGATCTTGATGGAATATTGCTTTTTTGTAAGATTGCTTCTTCTTGATGGGCTATTAAGTTTTATTTTCCTTTGGACTAATTTCTAGTGCTCTTAGATGCCTCTGTCTTCCATGTTCTTCTCTTTTTCCTATTTTATTTTGTAAAACCCTAGGATTTATGTCAAATATGGGTTTAAAAGGGACTATGTAGGTCTATATGTTTCTTTATAACCCTCTTAGTTTTTCCATAAAAATTACCACTAACATAGGTTTAAAATAGCTTTATATTGTTCCTGTGTTACTTCTAGCTAAAAATAAGAAGAACCAAAATGAAACAACATAGAACATAGGTTAAATATATGTCCATATCGGTCCTGTGTTCTTAAATATATGTTAAACATGATTCCTTGTTGGCTCCCTATTGGCCCCTATTTAGTAAAATAACTCTCCATTTACTCCTTGTTGGCTCCCTGTTGCCCCTTATTTAGTAAAATAACTCTCCATTTGCTCCTTGTTTAGCAACATAGCTCTATATTGGTGCCATGTTATGATTCCTTCCTTTAAAATCATGACAAAATCACTTCATCTCAACTCAACCTTGCCCAAATTCTTTCATTGATCATTGGAGAGTTAAAATAAGTTGTGTAAACAAAAAATAAGATAAAGTAAATACTAGTTCACATAAAAATCCTCAAAACACAAGGTAAATGCTCTCAAAATCATATTTAAAAAATAGTGCCATTAGCATATTATTAGTAATTAACCAAAGAATCATATATAAGATTCATACCAAATGCAAAAAATTAGGAATATATTGCTTATCTTTTTCTAAATGTTCTAATACTCTTTTCAAGAGCTAATATAAGCTTAGTTAATATTTTAATTACTACTATTCACTGCTTTAGAGAGCTATGTGGTATTTCCATTAAAAATTTTACAAAAGCTAAATTTTTATTTCTATTAAAGCTTTTCATTTATATAAGTGGCATTCTAGTTTGGAAACTCTTAAGATTATGAAGCCACCTTTCATATATGTAGGCATTCTTATCTCCTCTGAAATATTGACCTATAATAATTTTCTTCCATTAATTGAGAGAATTCAAAGGAGAATCAACAACTAGTGCAACAAAAGAATGTCTTATACAGGAAGAAAATAACTTATTAAATCAGTACTTAATACCCCATATATATTAGTCTTCTCACGTGATGTTTCAAGTAGTCAAGACATTAGAGAATATTGTGAGGAGACTCCTTTAGTTTATAGAAATTTTTAAAACAATAATGATTAAAGTTAAATGGAGTGATGTATGCTTGCAAAGAAGGAAAAGGGATTGGGTGTTATTCCTATTATAATTACTAATAAATTCTTAATGGTTTAAAAGATATGGATGATCCTCGCTGATAAGAAGGCTCTTTAGGTGAGATGGACCCAAAATCACTACTTGGGGAGAGAAAACTAGAATATTAAGCTTAAATTTAATTATTTATGGACAATACATTCTTAAAAAGAGGGATAAAGTTAAGTTGAAGTTTAAGTATAGGCTTGGTAATGGTGCTTCTATATGGTTTTAGAATGCTAGTTAGACCAACATTGGATTTTTAAATGGGATAGTTGAGCTTATGTTCCTTAGGAACTCCATTCCAGATGATGATTTAGTGAAAGATGTACTAGGTAACAATCAAATCTTCCTTAAGCAGTTGGAGAGAACTAAACTTAAGCTTAAGATAGCTTAAAGCCCACCTAAAGACTAAATTGTCCATCTCCCAAACTAACCCAACCCTAAATATGACCTTAACCAACCTAAAAACCCCCTCTCCCTTGTCATCATTGTCCCTCTCCATTACCACTTCTAAATTTGATCTTCATATTCATTAAATCAAAAGTCAACATCTCCCAAACCATAGACGAATAATAGTCATACTAAATATGTCTTGGAGAATTCAAAGGATAGAAGGACATAGGTACATTCATCTTTGTCTCTTAATGAATTTAGCTCCTTTCATGAACTAAACATGGAGATCTGTAGCTTCAAAGATTGAAGCTTAAGAGGAAGAAACGAGGATTGGTTTAAGCATGAAGATTGTGATGGAGATTTGTAGCTTCAAAGATTGAAACTTAAGAGGAAGAAAGGAAGACTAGTTCAACTATAAAAGAAATATGAAAAGAGGCAGTTGGTGGTTAAGATTGAGATGAGTGAAGAAGAGGAGATTTATGGTTAACTAAGTTAGGCCTAAAACCTAAAAATTAGAAGAAAAAAAAAGCATAAGCTTGATTTGAAGCCAAGTCAACTCAGGTCAAGTTTATTAACTTTATGTTAAGTCAAGCTAGGCTTAAGGCCTTTTGCCATTCCTAATTATGGTAGTTGTGATAAGGATTAAAAGACACTTTAATGGTAGTTATTTTAGCCTCCAATTTGAGTTAATTGTTATACTAATTCAGAGGTATTTGTAGATAAAAAAATGTTGCTTTTATTGTTATTGATGGTTAATCTTAAAATGTTGCTAAAATTATGGAGAGAATCTAAACGAATTTTAACTTGTTTTCTGCCTATAAAAACTAATAGGTCATTTACAAAAGAAAGGTCAAATAATTTATCAGTCATACATCTTAAGTGATAGCCGAATTGTCCATTTTGCTCAATTTTTCTAGAAATAAGCATGGTTAGGCTTTTTATACATAATGAAAAGAGATAAGGGAATAAATGATCACTTGCCTCAAACCATTTGAACCTTTAAAATTTTATGTAGGTTTTCCATTCATTAAGATGTGGTTATAACACACTAATCAATCCAATGATGAATTTAGTAAGAAAACCAAAGGCCTTTAATTTTATGGAAAAGAAAACTCTAGTTAACCAATTCAAAGGCCTTGCAATCTATTTTGAGGGCACAACTCCTAGTCCTATGATTTTTGTGGTAGCTAATTAATGTGCCATTAGTATAGTCTCTCTTATGATTCTCCTTTTCTTGAAGGCTTATTGGCTTAGATTAATCAATGTACTCATTATTTCTTCCATCTTAGTAGCAAGCATCTTAAAGATGAGTTTGTATAATATATTACAATAAGCAATAGGTCTGGAGTCTTCTAAGATAGATAAGTTGGGGCATTTAGGAATAAAGAAAGTCTTATTAATCTTGTTAAGCATTTTCCTTATTAATCTTATGAATCATTTTTCAAAGATATCATAATTACCATGTTTCTCACTAATCTCCAAGATTTATATTAAAAAAAAACATGACATTATAACATCGAGGCTAAGTGTTTTGTTTGCATTGAGGCATGTAAGAGCTTTCTCCATATTTTCTCTTACAAATGGTCTAATAAGTGAGCTTTCTCTTAGCACATGTTTTTTGCTTCATTAGTGCCTAGTAAAGCTCCTTTTAGAATTTATTAATAGCAATTCATATGGTTTGAACTACTGTCTCAATATTGATAAATTTCCTTTCCTTGTACTACTTCAAAATTTCTTTTATGGCATTCAACTGCTTCATAAACTTAAAACCCTCAACTTTTGTTACTATCCTTAATGGATAATTTATTGAACCTCATTGGAGATCTTCTAACACAAGGGAGGTGTTTGGCAAACAACTTATTATCTGTTTTTAGCTTATTGACCATCTTAAAAAGTTACTGATGTGTTTAGTGAATGACTTATTGGTTAATTTATTTAGCTCTAATAAGCTGATTTCTAAAAGCTCCATAAGAGGAGCTTTTGAGATTAATTGTTTGTCTAATGATAATATTATCCTCTACTGTATTCTCTAGTTTTGCTTTGTGTATTTTCAAAGTTAGCTTTCTTTGATCATGCTGAAATTTGGAAGAATATAATAAAGGGTTAATTAAACTTTTTAATCTTTATTTAATTTTATAATATTAGTTTAGATTTAAAAATACCATAATGTTAAGTTTTTGAACATAAAGAATTACATCAAATTAATATTTTTAGTATATAATTACTATACATCGTACTTGTGTCATACTATAATTATAGATATTTTAATTTATTAAATAATAAAATTCATACATATTATATGAATAATAATAATAGGATATGACTCGCTGCATTATTCATATTAATAGAGAATTTAACGTTTGACTATTATTATTATTATTATTATTATTATTATTATTATTATTATTATTATTATGTTTTTTATTAAAAGTTATAAACTTAATTTTAGTACAATTAAATATTTAAAATCTAAATTATTATAAGAATAATTAACGAAATACTAAGAAATATAATATTCATGCATTCATAATTTTTTTTAAAATTATACTCTCATAAGTCTTTTACACATCAACAGTTAATACTAAACAACTAATTTTACAAAACATATTTAATAAATAGTTGATATTATCTGTTGGTTAAATTAATTAATATAATCATTTATCAGCTAATCGTTGATAGAATCAACTAATAACTAATGGCTGTTTGCCAACCAGAGTCAAAGTTAGTATAGGTATATATCTTAATAGGTTAGATGATATTAGGTGCTTAAAGTGAGCCTTGCTATTTCTGAAAAAAAAAAACAAAGAAGAATAAAGACTTCAACAATAGAAGATTACTCCCAAGTTAATTAAATTTATGAGCTATGAACAGATGCAATCGTCATCTGGCAGTTGAAAAATTTTGAAACCCTCGTCGACCACGTTACCTCCAAATCCAATTTTCGATGGCATTGCCTCCAAATCCGTGCATCATAGCCCACATTTTCAACAGCCCATAAAAATTAAAACTCTCATTTTTCCCACTCCCTCCATTACAACAAGCATAACCAAAACCAAAACATAACTCACCCTTCTAGACAGCACTTTGAAAAAGGGATCTTTCCTTATCTCCCTCCAAAACCAAAACTCCTCCTTTTTAATGCCCACCTCTTCCCCCGCTAATCCACCTTATCTTTCTCTCTGTTCTTGTGGCAATGGCTATTCTGTGTCTTGGTGAAAGTAAGAACAAAGAAAATGTGCCTCCTTTCTGCTCTTTCAATCACACAACATTGTTTCCAAAATCTCCAGTCTCCAATACCCTTAAAAGAAGAGTCAGAAAGCCTCTGGAGGATATAACCAACCAATACGTTTTAGCACGAAATAACAGGGTTCAAGTCATTCTCTCGCCTTCCAAATGCGGGAAGAGGAGAGGGGAAGATGTTCGAGGTTCAGCCTGCAAGAAGATCCATGTTGTCCTTTTAAGCAAAAACTTTAGGTAGTTTCTGGAATTCCAGGATTAGATGGATAAATCGGATTCCCTTCTTCAATGTAAATCAGTTACATAATTACTTATTTACAATGAAGTTCTCAATTTTAGCTCCGTAGGCTTCTCTCTAGTTCTCCTCCCCAATTATTCATAACTGTTCAAGTTTCTGGTGCTTGGAAAGTCAAAAGGCTAATACAGAAAATGCACAAGTTTTCACTTTTCAGTTAGTTCTCTTTATCACACAAGATGAAGTAATTTGATCGACATCAATGTAAAATCCATTTGACAAATGATAATTACGCTTTCGAATTGCTTGCTATCAATTATCTATAAATTAAACAGCAAATTCAACAAATGCACTCCAAAGTCTGAAACTTGGCTAATATGTGTCAATTACTATCCTACAACATTCCTCATCTTTTTCTTTTTTCTTTTTGCTGGGGTTTAAGGCCGAAGGGTTTGAAGTCAGTAATAAAATACAGGGACTTTCATCAGAAGGCATGCTGAACTTCCTCGGTGAACAATTTCCACAATCCCTCCACTTTGCACAAGAACCTATGCAAATATTATTGTGTAATATATTTTTTTTGTTTCTCATGAGATGTTTTAGCCTTTAGGAGGGTTTCAATAATGAAAAGACACCTTTAAGCCATCAATACTCAAATTAATCCCCTCTTAAGTTGAGTAGGTTCTTTGCAGGAGGTAAAACTCTGGCCTCAAGATTTAAACGGCTGTATAGATGAGAACAATTCGAATCCGCGACCTCACTTAATTCGGGAGAACCCCTTATCAACTCACCCGCGCCTTGAGATTTATAATTGTGTAATATTATGGCACCCTTGCATATTCTTAAGCAGGACAATGTACCTCGTATATGAAAATGCTGACATGACTTGCATTCAGCTAAGTGCATAAGTTGACCTTACTTGGGAAAAGATTATTGCAGAAAACACATACTCCACAATGCTGAGAAAGTCTATAAAGAGCAGATAGAGCCAAAAGGACTCGTAACATAGTTGTGTAAATAAAACATGTTCTCTTACAAACCAAGATAGCTGACTCTGTTTGTGCTAGTGGAAGAAAGAGAGCATTCCTATAGGTTCTGCATTCTTCTACCTTCACTTTGTGTCTTTTCAGTTCACATAATACACGGGTTCGTAGTAGCTATAGGACAGATCAACACTAGTTGAAAGGAGTTGAAGGAGAACAGATTGGTAGTTAGACTTTTGTTTCAGCTAAAAGGTACGAGGTTTCACTATTCAATTAAATTTTCTTATTCATTGTTCCACTTAAAGAAATGATTTTACCTTCTTCTTTTTTTTGTGATTGGTAAAAGGTGGCCACTATAATCCCAATGCTTAATACAAAAATTCAAAGAAAACTTAAGGAATTAATTTAATTGTTTGTTCCACTTGCAATAATTTTAAGTACAGGAAGATAGACTGGTGACCTTATAAATACCACCCCTGAATCGTGATTCTTGGAACAAGAATTTGTATATTCTGAAAGCTTAAGAAGAAAATGGCGTGCTCGAGGCTTTGTTTTTATCTAGTCTTGATATTGCTTTCGCTACCAGAGTTTGAGACTCGCCCTCTTGATTCATTCATTGTAAGGAGGAATCTCATTAGATCAATCCATGCCCTCCAAAAGGATGTAGTTTACAATGTCAGCCTGCGTAATGAAAACACCACTGTAGGTGAGTACGAATCCAAGAGAGTAAGTCCTGGAGGCCCCGATCCGCAACATCACTCTAAAAATCAGTAGTGAAGTTGATACATCCTTGCATCTGAAATTCTGAATAATTCTAGCTCACACGAGTGTAGCTGCAAGAGTGTTGGAGCACCACGGTGTGGGAGTGCTTCAGTTGACTGCATTATAATTAAACGCTAGTGGTTTGCAAGGATAATTAAGTACGATATGTTTGAGGCTTTATCTCTTTGTCCCGTTAGAATTGGAGGTAAACAGTTCAAGCGTGGGTTCACATTTCTCAAAAAAGAATTAAGACATGTAGTATTCCTATGATATTATAAAGAGAGCCAATACCTGGAAAAGGAGACATCGGCTCATTTTAAAGGATCATCATGTACAACCAAATCATAGGTCTTTTGGATGGAATACGGATCGAATTGTATTCACTCAAAAAGCACTGTTTATTAGTACTATGGAACTATACTCTTTCCCTTTCAATCAAATTGTCTCTGTAGTATCTACATATTTCTTCATGCTAAATGGAAGAAGTTATTAACAGCGATGACATTTTAGTGTATCCTGCAATTTGTTATTCTGACAGAACCACTTTTACATACTTTGACTGATTGAATTTTAATACGCTATAAGCGATTACATTCCACTCCATAACATAGACTAGAACCTGTAGAATAAATGAAAAAAACACACGCATAAAATGGGGTAAAGCCTTTCAGGATGTGGAATCCATGCCACTATGCCAGCAGAATATACAGGGCGTTTTGATAGCATTATCTAACTAAATTTATACCTCCATGGTGGTAATGGGTATAATAATGTGAAGAACGTACAACCTCCTGCAATGAAAGAAATCACTTGCTTTTCTTATATTTTTGTGCCTGAAGCACTTCCAAGTAGTCGACCGGGCGATAAATATACAAAGAAGACTTTTTTCCAGAATGATTCGAGCAGAAAGGCAGATCGCTTTTTGCTATTTTCAAATCCTCCTTTTAACTTTTCAATAGCGAGAACACTAAAAAAAAGATTTGAGCACTGATTAATTTGGAACTGTATGGTAAATAGATGTCAGCACTTTGAGGAGAATTGTTTAGGTTGTCCACGTCCTTTTCTTTTCAATTATCTACTAAGATAATATTGCATGGGATTTACAACTTGGCAATTGTTACAAAGACTATGCAACAAACTTCAAGTTCGCTCACAAAATGCGCCAAAGTCTAAGTACAATAGTTAAACTCTCACAATTCAACTCAATATTTTCAAATCCTTCATGTTTAAGGTGTTTCTCACAAAGGCAAAGTAAACCCGCGAAATTCACTAAGCCAACATATAGAATGGATAGCAATAAGAAGAGAAAGATGCACACAACCTTACAACAAAATTACCAACCTTTATTTTACTCACAATTGATACAAAGAATACAAAGCTCTAACTCTTTCTCTAATGAATGAAACCTTGCTCAAATGAGCTATTTATAGGCTTTAGGAAACTTGTTAGGCAAAAATATAAGAAAGTAGTCTTAAGACCACTAAGCCACTAAATCAAGAACTCCATCTTTCGATTCTTCTTATGTTGCCTTAATATTCGATGATCCAAAATCTTCTCAATTTGCTCATCAAGTTATTTCCTTACGTAGAGCCCTTTTTACTTGACTCCTTTTAAGATATGTTGAATCCTCATGGTATGGTTTAAGGAAACTCACATGAAAAGTAGGATGTATCTTTAAATGCTCAGGTAACTTGTGGCAATAAGCTACCTTTCCCACCTTTCCGAGAATCTCGAATGGCCCATCATACTTTGGCACTAACCCTTGATACACCTGTTTGCTACTAATCTTCTTCCAAATTTAGGGAGTAAGTTTAAGAAGTACCTTATCCACGACGTCAAAAACAAGTAGTCTTCTCCTTTGGTCCACATATTTCTTCATTTGTTTAGAAGCTTGGCGAAGGGTATCTCTTGCTTTATCCAACAATTCTTGCTTTGCCTTCAAAAAACGATAAGCAGTTGGACATTTTCGTCCCAACATCTGTTGAGCTATCTTAAGAAGAGTGAGTGGTTGTTGTCTTCGAACAAATTCAAAAGCACTTTTTTCCGTTGTCGAGGATCTATGCAAGTTATAACAAAACTGTACGGTATCAAGTAAACTTAGCTAATTTCGTTGACTTGCACTTAGCCAATGCCAATGATTCTTTCCATTTGGCAATCTGTTTGTGGAAGATTTGTAGTTGAGAACTTCAATTCACACCCATCATGTTGAAGAGGGACGTCCAATTGTGAGTTGTAGAAAAGCTCCGCAACAACATCTGAGGGACACAAAGTTGGAGCTGGCATAAAGATTGCGTACTTGGAGAAACTATCAACCACTACCATGATTGAAGCCATGTCGTCCACTTTTGGGAACCCTCCAATGAAGTCCATCGAAACTAACATCCATGGTTTTTCCAGAATTAGCAAGGGCTGCATCAAACCAGCCTCCTTACTTTCATGTTTATCCAATTGACCGGCAAGATAAGTTTTGACATAAACCTGAATGTCATTCTCCACCTTTGGCTAATAGTAAGATCATGAAAGGAGTGCTAACATTCGTTCAACTATGGGGTGACCAGCCCACTGTGAATCGTGCATCTCCTTCATTAATTGTTTCCGCAAGGCACCAAAACTTGTCATGTACAATTGATTATTCTTCTTCATGAGCAACCCTCATCATTAATCCAAAATCCTCGCACAATATCCTTCTTTACTTGCTTCATAATTTGACCATAAGTGTTGTCTAGTGGGGTTGCTAGTTTAATTTGCTCCAACAGATCCAATCCCACTCAAGTGATTGCATACAAAGATGCAAAGACTTCCTTTCTACTCAATGCATCCACCACATTGTTATGTCTCCCCAATTTGGGCTCCCATACAAAGTCATATTCAGCAAGAAACTCTTGTCACTAGGCTGGCCTTGCAAATAACTTCTTTTGGGTCTTGAAAAAGGTATTAACAATGTTTTCCGTACGAACCACAAACCTAGTACCCAATAAATAAACCTGCCAAGCTTCAAGGCAATGTACTACTGTCAGCATTTCCTTCTCATATGTCGAGTATTGTTGCTCAGCAACATTAAGCTTGTGACTTTCAAATGCAACCAAGATTCCGCCAATAACTTTGTCTGAAGCATTTGTGTGCACCTCGAAAGGGAGATCAAAGTCAAGTAACTTTAACACAGGTTCAGTTGAAATAACAGCCTTCAACTTTTCAAAGACTTCTTGGCATGCTTCTAACTAACACCACTCTTGTTTCTTCTCTAATAAGTCAGTCAAAGGTGATGCCTTCTTCAAGTACCCCACAATAAATATGAGATAGTAGTTCACCAAGCCAAGAAATCTCCTAAATTCCTTTACCGTCTTTGGAACTTGCAAATCAACAATAACTTGTACCTTTTTTTGGATCCATACGCACTTGGCCCTTACTCACCAAATGTCCTAAAAACTCTATTTCTGGTTACGCAAATTCACACTTCTCCATCTTTACGAAAAGTTTATGTTGTCGCAACCTTTCAAATACTTTCCTTAAGTATTGTATATGCTTTGCCATGTTAGTATTATAGACCATAATATCATCTGAATAAACCGCCATAAAATTTCCCAAGAAGTCATACAAAACGTCATTCATCAAGTTGCAAAAAGTAGAAAGGGCATTAGTCAAACCAAATGGCATAACTAAAAATTCATACGAGTCATATCGAGTAACATAAGTCATCTCTTGCTCGTCTCCTTTGGTAATTCGCATTTGCCAATACCCACTCTACAAGTCTAACTTCGTGAACACCGCTGCCTTTGATAATCTATCCATCATATATTGAATTAAAGGAACGAGATATTTATTTTTAATATTCACCTTGATCAAAGCTCGATATTCTACACACATCTGTAGAGCTCCATCTTGCTTCTTTTATAACAAAATTGGAGCTCTATAGGGGGCTTTCGATGGTTGGATGTATCTCGCTTCCAACAATTCACCAAGTTGCTTTTATGATTCCACTAACTCTAATGGTGACATCTGATAAGGGGTATGGGTAGGAGGTATTGTACCAGGTACCAGTTTGATCTTATAATCAATTTCACGACGAGGAAGGAGAGTTTTTGGTAACTCCTTCAGCATCACATCCTTGAATTCCCTCAATACTTTTTCTATTGCATCTGGGACTTGTACCATATGATCTTTCGTAATTTCCCATATGGTTGCAAGATAAGTCTCCATGCCTTTTTAAGGCCTTTCTCGATACTCATGGCAGAAACATAAGCTACAATTGCTATTTTGTCTACAGTTCTTTCGCTAAACCTACAATAATTGATGTTACATGAATTTTGATCATTCATAAACATTATACCTACAAGATGTGGATATAGCATCACTTTTTCCATTTTACGAAAGTCGATGTCGAAAATCAAATCGAAATCTTCGAGAGGCATCACCATCGTGTTACACTTCCTAAACCAATTTCCCATATTCAAAGGAACATTGTATGTAGCTCCTACCACTGCTTGTGCTTTTGTTGTGGGAGTTTTCATTTTTGTAGGGGTATTGCTGATCTTCAACCCCAACTTTCACACTATTCATTCCACAACAAAGGAATGAGTGGTTGATCATGGTTTTCCGATATGTGTAAGTTCTAATGATTAACTTCGATAATCCACAGGTACACGGGTCAATCGTGTAGTACCTAAGGTGTTGATCCTACGAGGAGGGATAATCTAGTTCTAAAGCTAAGGCCAACACAATTCGCAGAAATTCAACAGATAGCAAAACTAAAACAAGAATTTAATTCAATCACGCAATTCAATCCAATAATTAGTTACGAAAATATTAACAAATTAGTTATTGCAACATACCCAAGAATTAACCTAAAGGAACTATCAATTGAGACAAAAGGAAATTTTACCTATCTTTAACTCTAACTTAATTGATTATGATTTACTGGATTATTGGTTCTAGACGATCTTAGGGTTGATTACTCTCTCTTGAGTTATAACCATTAACCCTAAATTGTAAAACCTAATCAGATTATAGAAGATTACATTTTCTTAATTAACAATCTATCCAAACCTTTAATTAGATCTGAAGTTGGCTAATAAACTATCGGGGACTTAAGCGAGATCTCTCTTCACCAATTACAGATTTGATTAATTTCTCGTTCATATTAAATCAACTAACTCTCATTAGCCCAATTTAATTATTTTTCATTCAATTTACCCTCTCAATTTATTACCGAATTAAGCTATCATAGAAATTAATCACAATAAATCCAATAAACATAAAAACAATCAAATTTCATTAAATCAAAGATAAAAACCTGAAGATGAGTTTAAAACATCTCAATATTCACAAATCCTATCGTCAAACTTCTATTCCCAATTCTATACAATAATAAAAATGGAAAATAATAGGAAATACGATCTTGAATAAAGCCGGGAGGCAGTGACATTGGGAAACTCCTAATATGAGAAGTACGTCGATGTCAGCTTCTTCTCCACTTATCTCTTCCTTTTTCTCTTTCTTAATCTCTCAACAATCCTCTCTAGGGTGTCTCTCAAAAGTGGCTGATGCAAAAGCTCCTTCCTTTTCTCTGTCTTATTCTTTATATACCGTTCATGGTCTAGGCAGCTTTAGGGTTTTTTGGGATCCGAAAGGTCCAAAAACTCCCTCAAAACTTGACATTTTTGAGTGTCTGACCGACGTAGGTCACGATTATGAGCCATATCCTAGCCTTCCGTCATGATCGTGGCAAGCAGGCCACGATCGTGGGTTGTGCCTTAGGCTTCTATCACGATTGTGGCCTGTGGTTCCACGATCGTGGGCCGTTATTTTGGCTCGAGTGTCTTCAAAACTTTCCGTTCTTTGATGTTAACCTTGAAACACTAATAAACACTTCAAGGTACCTCAAGAACATAATACTTAAGCTAAAAGACTTGTACTAACCCATAAAAACACTTAAACAAAAAAAAAACAACTAACTAACACAATTCTAACCTAAACACATACTAAACAATTGAATTAACAATTAAACACATATCAAACTAAACCCTAAAACATGATGCAATTCACACTTATCAATATCCCCACACTTAAACGTTTGCTTGTCCTCAAGCGAACAAAACACAAGAACATAAAATCATATAACACATAATGTAGTAATGAGACAATGACTTCAACTTTATGAAATAAATTTAATTTAAAATACAATCATTCGAGTCATTTCAAATCATTAATAAACAAAATCTGCGTCTTAGAGCTTTGAACTAAATATACATATTAATCCATACTTAAGTGTTAAATTGTTTACCCTTTTCAATTGCACACACACATTACTAATTCTTTGGTCATTTAGCTTTTGTAACTACTCATAAGAATGTTTTTATAAAAAGTCAAGCTATTACAAGTTTGGTAGGTTTTTATTCAAAAACACACATTTTTTATTTACTTTTTGTGAACATAGACTTAGTCTTTTTACGCAGAGGCAAACATTGACAATGAATGTCGATCCGGTTACTCAACTAAGTCATGATTTTATTAAGCTGTTTGGTTGGAATGCCATTATAGCCTTTTTATGTAAAGGCACATATTTGTGATGTGTATTGATCCGGTTACTTAGCTACATCAGGTTCTCAGCTGGTTACTAGCTCTATTTATAACACGAAGGCTAGTAGAACAATTATTTATTTAAAATTAACAAACACGATTTTTTTATATTACCAACCCAATTGCTTTAGCTACTCGTTTCTATGAAAAGAAATGCTAGCAAAGCTACTTAAGTTGAAAGGCCTCAAATTATTAATGAATGTGACAATTTAGAGGATGAAAAACTAATACTAAATCCTAATTAAGTTGTATATTTAGCCAAAGACCCAAATTTACTAATTTTGTAAGCTAATGATTCTTCAAAACCTAATAGACTATGTTCAAAATTAAATCAATTTCAATCCATCTAAACCATTGACACATTCACACGATTCTTAAAATGCAATCTAATTAACAACTATCATAAAATATGCAAAACTCACATTCAAATCAAAACGCATAACCCTCCCTACACTTGAACAACACATTTTCCTCATTGTGAGAAGAGGAAAAGCAAAAAATATGGAAAGAAGAAACATTAAATTAAAGTAAAACAAAAAGTAAGTAAAGACTAAAGGTAAAAAGAAAAAGTTAAAACAAAGCCTCATGGTGATGGAGGCAGGGATGGTGTTGGGGGTGGCAATTAAATGCTCTGAGCCTCGAAATAACGATGGATACGATGTATGTCTCGACTCTAACGTCGATGAGTTTGAGCCATCTCCTTCATCATTTTGGAGTTCTCCGCAATTGTATCTGTAATTACCTTGGTGTTTGCGGAGATTGTATCTAGTACTTTCTTCCAGCTCAATTTTTCTGTTTCTTCTTTTTCCTCAGATTCCTCATTGGTCGAATCCTCTTCTTGTTATTGTTAAGCACTCAAACACACTTGCTAGTCTTACCCTTGACGTGTGTCTTGGCACTAATATCTCAAAGTTCCATAATATAGGACTTCAAGATTTTAGCTCGCCATAGATGATGATGGTTCATGAATTCAAGACGGTAGACAATGAATCCGTTGCACTCAACTCCATAGTAATTAGCTACGACTGAAACCAGGTAACCTATTATTAAGTTATTGCTTCTCTTCTTTCGAGCAGCAACAATTGCATTAAAGATGTGGGTGGTTGTGTAAACTGGAATGCTATAGTCCATGCACCACAACATGAAAAGTTCTTTCTTTGAACACTTGTTGGTTTCCATTTTGTCAAAAACAATTTGACACACGGATTTTTTCATCAACAAGTGTTCATGGCTCTGGAGGATGTTATTTGCATTCTTAGTGTCAAAACGCTCTAACCCAATTAGTTCAGTCCACCAGGGGTGACACAGAAATCATTTTGTTGACCCACTATGGATGACTTAGAGAAACCACAAATTTCATACAAAGTCTCATAATCAAGCTCATAAAGTTGTCCCCGCAACCTAAACCACAATTCCGTAGGTTTGTTGGATTCGAATTGAAGGGATGTAAAGAATTCTAAGGTAAGTTTTTCGTAAACTAGGAATTGAAATTGAAGGAACTGTCCCCATTTAATTTTCTCTACTAAACTTTCGACCTTGTCTCGCAATTCTAATCTATCTAAAGTTTCAAAATGAAATATGGTACCTTCCTCATCTGAGAAGATCAGGAAAGGTGTGTCGTAATTAGCTGCCCCGTTCCTTTTCCCTTGTCTCGAGACTTGGGTTCACCTTGCTAATTGATCTCGCCTTGCTATTTGCTTGATGTGCGACGTATTGGCTTGCGAGTTGGTAGAAGTTGGAAGAAATTTGGAAATTTGAAATTTGGGTAGAGAGAAGTGAGAGTTTTTGGAGGTTTAAAGCTTAGAGAGGTAAAGTAAAAATGAAAGTGAGTGAAAAAAGTGAAGATAGAAATGACTATATAGGTGATTGGAGGGTAAAGTGGTAAAAATTAAAAATGACATTCGCGTGTCCTTATTTTTACCTTATCATAGGCCACGATCGTGGCCTGCAATTTTTCCACCAAATTTTAAATTTTTTTCTTCTTTTGTCCTTCTCTACTTTCTAAAGTTAGTTCTTAACTCTTTATGACCCTTTCATCTCTCTTTGCTTACTTCATCGATCATCAAATTCATATCGAAGTCCTATGCTTTCTTAATTTTATTTAGAAATGAAATAACCTAACTACAGAATTCAAACTTTCTATAAAAAAGGAAATAATATTCCATGGGTTGCCTCCCATACAGCCCTTCTTTTAACGTCATTAGCTCGGAACTCTTCTTTTGCTCACAGTGGTTCAAATGAATGATACAATGGTAGTGTAGTCATTGATCTTACAATTTGCACATAAGCTACCATACCCTGGATTCCACCTTCCTTGTGATTCTCCTTTCTTCACCTTCTTCTTTGCGATCGTTTCTTTCTGAATGCATTCCCAAGATCCTCAATATCTTCCCATTGTCCTCGAGGTTTGGTTTCCTTGATATTAATTGGAGATAAAGGAGAACTGTTGTATTTCTTCGACACTTAGAAGGTTATTTGATGCTTGCCGACCATAAGAGTTAGTTCATCCTCAATTATAGAGCGAGTAGTGGCCAAAAATGGTCGTCCAAGGACCATAGGGGTTTCCACATCTTCTCTAATATCCAATATATTTAAGTTTATGGAGAAGGTAAATTTGTCAATTTGTACTTGCACTTCCTTAACAGTCCCCTTCGATAGATGAACTGCTTTGTTGGTCATCTTTACTAGCGTCTTTATGAGTTTTAACTCTCCTAACCCCAACTTTTAACTAAAGGTATAAGGCATCATATTGATACTCGCTCCTAAATCTGCGAATGCCCTGTCTGTGTTTACTCCATTGATACTTTAAGGAATGTAAATATCCTTGGGTCCTCTTTCTTTTATGCTATGTTAGGGTTTTCTTCCACTATATGCTCTTTAACCTTCTTCTTAGCTGATTCCTTTAGTGCAATCCTCTTTTGTAGATGTTCTGTTATGTTCCCGATCTTGTTTGATTCAATCTCCTTAGAATTCCTTGTAACTCTACTTGAAATTGACTTATGCTGAGCTAAAATAGGATATGGAAATTCAGGTTAAGGTTCCTTGAATGGCTCAATTTCAAGCTCACTTAAAAGGAATTCCATAATTACTTGTCCTTCTCCCTTATCTCTGTCTTTCTTCTTATGTTCAAGTTTTGTTTCCCCGGTTTAAGTAATGGCCATGATTCTTTCCGTTAGGCTAGACTCGGTACTGCTTGGAAGGTTTCTTACATTATGAGTTGAAATTGCCTCCGCTAGTTGACCTTCTTGGACATCCAAATTGTGCATTGAAGAGGCATGGTTCTTAATGACTTACTTGAATTTGCTTTCAAACCTCCCATGTTCATCCTCCATGCCTCCAATGTTATCTAAAATCTTATATAACTTGGATTCTGTTAAGCTTGGTTTATCATGTTAGAAGCCTGATTGTCCTTGAGGTTTGAACTGTCCTCCAACATTATTTGTCCAAGAGAAATTAGGCTGATTCTTCCACCTAGGTTATAAGTGTTTAAGAAGGGATTGTTTCCCCCTCCTCGTCTATATTAAGATCCTATATAATTCAGTTAATCGAGATTGCCTTCCTTCATAGAAAAAATAGTCCACTGTATCATAGTCTAGTTATCCACAGAGTTCACACTTGAGTTGTACGACTTTTACCAGAACTGAGGATGAAGCCTTCATGTTGTTGAGCTATTGAGTCAAGTTATCAATTTTCTCTTGCATTTTTGTCATTTGATCAACAGCTACAATTCCTTTTTGTTCTCAGAAGGTATTGATTTGTCTACTTCACTCGTTCGTCCACATGCAGCTATTACTTACCATCTCCTCTATTAGTTCTTCCGCTTTATCAACTGTGTAACGCCCCAAAGTAGGGGTTAGCATATTAAGCAAATTTAGTCCGATTTATGTTATGTCTCTTTGATATTTTAGCATGCATTCATGGTATTTTCGGGTACATTGGTTTAATGAAATTTCGGATTGATTCGGACAATATTAAAATAATTTTTAGTAATTTTTGGAGACTTCAATGATTTTTAGAAATTATTGGTGACGTATGGAGTATTTTTGGAACAATTATTTGGCAGTCATATTTTATGACG
>JANZLX010000002.1:32901434-32915287 GCA_025531955.1 Erythroxylum orinocense
TTGGCCTCAAAGCACAACATACACAATCCTATACTTAAGAGCATTTTCAAAGACAAAGTAAAATAACCTTAACTTTGAAAAATCATAACTTTCAATTCCGATATCGAAAAATATCATACTTTATGGTGACAGAAAGCTTTCAAAATAAGCTACAAGTTTCATAAAGATCATTTTCTCAAATTTGGCCTAAATCAAAAAGTCAACTCTCTACTCCAAAAAGTCAAGCTTTCTCAATTTTTCATATTCTCACACTTTCACCCTTTATTTCTCAATTTTCAACTTCTATTTCAAATCAACTCGTTCTCTTAAACTTTCATAACCCAAACAAATTTACTGAAATATCAAAGTCCTCAAATCTTTTCTCATTAATTTCTTAAAACACAATTTTATCTATAACATAATACATATACAAAAATACTCATTGAATTTCTTTTACTATTTCTAAATTTCACTAAAAGATCGGGGTCCAACATGGCGATTCTTGATGAAAGCACTCTAATTAGGGCTTACTATAAGAGGAAGGATGTGGCTGAGCCTATTAGCCAAAATTTTAGCAGTTACCTTGTAAAGCATATTGCAACAGGAAATAGGTCAAAGTCCGGGACAGTAGAAGGATGAACAGTTTTAGGAATAAGGGAAATGAAAGTAGAGTTAAGCTCTTTGAGGAGTTTGCCATGGTTGAAATTTTTTTGAATAGCTTCAGTAACATCTTCCCCGATAATGGGCTAGGCCTTTCTATAGAAGTGCCCATTGAAGCCATCAGGGCTAGGAGTCTTATTCGGATTAAGGAAATGGAAGGCCTCTCGAATCTTTAGAGGTGAAACATCTGCAATAAAAGCTTGAGAAGGAGCATCCGCAAGGGGATGCGAGAAGAGTTGAGCTACAAACTCCTTGGAGGAGTGGAGATTCTTCTCCGAACCAATTGATCCTTTGAAATAAGCAAGGAAATGAGATTGGATTTCAGTAAGACCTACAACCCGTCTGCCAAGACTCACCTCAACAGAATGAATGGAGTTACGGTTCCGATGGGCAATGAGAGAATTGTGAAAGAACTTATTATTGCGATCACCTTCCTTGAGCCATTTGATTCGAGAGGATTGTCTATAAAAAGATTCCTGGTCCTCTAGAGATCTATAGAGATCACTAATGGCCTCAGACTCCCTTGCTAGCAGGAGAGAAGAACTAGGAGAAACTTCAGTAGGTCCTGAATGGAATTCAAATTAGCTTGACAAGTCTCAACTCTAGCATTAATGTCCCCTATCTGACTCGAACTCATAAGTTTAAACGCTTGCTTTACTTTTTTAAGCTTCATAACAACCCTAAACAATGGAGTACCTATAACGGGGAAGGTCCAAGCTTCGGCAACAATCTAGAGGAAAGTGGGCTGATTAGCTAAGAAATTAAAGAATCTAAAGGGGGAAGCATAATTGAGCTAAAGACGAACCGATTTCACCACTAAAGGAGAGTGATCAGAAATTTGAGGGTTATGAATGACACAATGAGAGGGAGGGAACTTAATGTTCCAAGAAGAATTGATAAGAGTTCTTTCAAGCTTTTTGGCTGTGAAGGAGTTTCCTAACTGTTTATTGGACCAAATAAACCGAGGACCGCTTGAATTTAAGTCAAACAGCCCATTAGAACCAACGAACTGCTTAAAATCATATTGACTACTCAAGACATTCAGGCTAGGGGAGCTGATTCCTAGGGATGGACAATGGCATTGAAGTCTCCTGCTAGCATCCACGGATGGGAACTAGACGATAGGGAGACATTAGACAGGTCAGTCCAAAGGTCCTGCCTAAGAGTCGGATTATTTGCTCCATATACACAAGAGAGCAGGAAGGGTTTTGAGTTATGCCTAGGATGGATTTCCACATGAATAATCTAATCCGAGTAACAAAGGACGAAGCACACTAGGATTTCTGGGTTCCAGGCTAACAAAATCTTGACATTATTAGATTGATCTAAGTTGCTAAAGGTAACTCTCAGAAATAAAGAAGAATAGACTCTGTGCAAAAAATCAGGACATCTAATTCTTGTTTCAACTAAACAGACAAAAGAAGCAGAGGTTTTCCTAAGCCATGCTCTAACAGCAAGCTGTTTATTGGGGTGGTTAAGACCCCACACATTCCAAACAACCAGCTCCATTCCACAAAAACCAGCTAAGCCATAACTACTACTTAAACTTTTTCCTAGCCTTCCTAGTCCTTCTAACAGAACAATGCCCCTCTACCCAACCCACAACCCCAAAACTAACAGGTATCAATTCAGAAGAAGGAGAGGGAGGTATACTTGTTGGATTCTCTGCCAAGGTAGATGGCTCCTCACTGTCTCCACAGAGAACTTCAGAAGAAAGGAAAGACTGGTAACACATAGGGGGATTCATTGCATCACTGACCACATTGTCCTCTGTAGCTTGCTTAGCCTCAAGTCTGGCCTGTTGGAGAGGTCCTGTCAGATTCTCTACCAGGGTAGATGGCTCCCCACTGTCACCACAGAGAACTTCAAAAGAATGAAAAGACTGGTCTCTCGTAGGTGGATTCATTGCATTAGTAACCACATTGTCCTCAGTAGCCTGCTTGGCCTCAACACTGGCCTATTGGAGAGGACCTTCCATTGAATCCTTCGGTAGCTCCAGAGCAGAAACAGAAGCAGGTGTGGGCTGCTCCTCAGGTACTGCTGACCCAGATTCATGACTCTGCTCGAGTTCCAAATGTAGGCCAGTTGCAAACCTCCGCCCTGTAGGCACCCAAACCTTATGTTGCTCACTAACTAGAGGCTGCCATTCATACTCAATAGAGACTTCCTGAAAGGAGAGCTGCCCCTCCTCTCCATACGTTGCCAATTGGAAAGATGATGGCCATTGCATCTTTAGCTCCATTTCAACACATAATCTAGCGGCGTAGCTAATTGTGGACATCCTGGCCGTCAGAATGTCCATAAGCAGAGGGAGCCCCATCGCACTAGCAATCCTTCCTAGACCTTCGGTGTTTCAGTATTACATTGTAGAAATGAGCCCACACTGGAGCCTTGAGATTTCCACCTTGTTTCCACCATTCAGAAGCCATTGTCGAAGAAACAGAGGCTGACCTTGAATATGCCACGGTCCTCGCTCAACCACTGATCTTATGTCGTGCTCAGACGCAAACCAAAATAGGAAATTATTGGAGCTGGTAATCAAGATCTCCTAAAGCCCAAATTCAGCACATGATTTCGTTAGGGCACACTGCACCACTGGATAGGCAGTGGACGCTTGCCCAGAAAGAAACCGACTAACGTAGTTCGAAATTTAGATGCACCTCTCTGCGCGACCTCCCTCAGAGGAATAACATAAACCTGATTCTCCTTAATCTCGGGGGGGGGGGGGGGGAGAAGGAAAGTTCCTAAGTCTCTGAGGAAGCCCCAGTACCGGCTTCCACAACTGACTTCCAGGTTCTTCTCGGAGCCGGAGGAGTGGCTGTAGAGTGGAGGGGAAGAGGAAGGGCTAGATCGAGAGAGGATGGTGGGATAATTTTGGAAGGAGAGTGAATCTAGAGGGGAAGGGAAGAATTTTAGATAGGTCGAGGAGTTGGGTCATAGATGGGAGTATTAGGGTTTGAGTTTTTAGAAGGGGGAGGGAGTCGATTTTGGGAATGCTGGGTAGGGCTCTTAGAAATAGAGGAGGAAGAAAGGGAAAGGGACAAGGGAGGACGAGAGATTAGGGAAGAAGAAGAAGGAGCCATAGCTGAGGAGTGGGCAATCTCCACCGTTAGGAAAGCTCACTCGCTGGAAACTCATATCGTTTTTCTTAAAATCATTGCTCAACTTAAAGTATAAAAATTTTCTAAAAACATAAAATATAATTAAATTATGATTAAACCAAAATCATGCTTATCAACTTTAAATTGCACTAAATCCAAACTTGATTGTGAAGTTTATTTGCAATTTTTCCCTCCATCTATGTTACATTCAACTGCATGCATAAAGAGTTAAGAAAACAAATTAAATATGCTACTGAAAATTATGTCAAACTTATACTCGAGGATTGTGTTTTTTGGCACGAGTTTAAATCATAATTCTCCTTGAGTTTTTCCTTTTTTCTTCATCACGTGTCCTGATATTCTTCATTGATGAGACATGCCATCAAGCACCCAGTGATGCAAGTGTAAATGAATGGCTTAGATCTTATGGGACAGGGTTGGTATACAAATTTGGGGACAGAGGATTTCATGCCATACTTTGATTGGCCCATGCGTGCTTTTATTTCAGTAATGTGAACGTGCGGTTGGGGCAAAATGAGGACGTAATGTTCACGGAATCCCAATGGCCAGAGGCGATTAAAAGGGGGACCTACTGTCTAACTAGAAGCAAGCTCCAACGTTCACAAGTATAAACCAACTATTTCCTAAGAATAATGAAATTATTCAAGTTCATAAGTATTTTCAATGAACAAAATATTCAATGCTATTTTTTGTAATACCATGTTTAACAATTTATTAAAAAAATTCATATCCATATATTTAAATTTAGTGATGAAATTTAACTATTTTAAACTATTATTTTTAAAATTTTGACAAAATTTATATACATTAAAATAATTCAATACAAAATTTAATAAAAATTTTAAATTGTATAATTAAATTAAAAACATTTAACATTAAAGAGAAGAGAAAATTTTTCTTTTGACATTTTATAAATATTTTAACCACTTTGAATTGGAAATGGATTTTTTATATTTAATATTTAAAATAAAATTGATATTTTAATAAAATATTAAAAATTTTATGTTATTTCCTAACAATTTGCGATTTTGTCCTATTTAAACACTTGGCTACGTACTAATCCTATAGAAATCTTCAATAGAGACCCATAGCAGAGAGTCGTGTCTTCCTCCTCTTCCTCACTTATGGCCATTGCAGATAACTCATCAACACTTCAATAACTCCTCCAGGTTCTCTTTCAAACTCTACCAGAATGGTGGGTCTATTTTCCATCTTCTGGCAAACATCCGAGGATGATAGTGGTAGAATTATTTTATTATGGGCTGATGGGCATTTTCGTGGTTCATCCAAAACTTACAATCAATACAGAAACAATCCCAAGTTCACGTCTAATGTTGAGAGAGAGAATGATGACGGTAAAGAATTCCAAACTCTTTTAAACAGACAGATGGATAAATCGAAAAGATTGGTAGACGGTGATGCCACTACAAGAAAAGAAGCCCTTTCACGACGTTTTTAAAACGTCACAAAAGCTCATAAAACGTCGCAGAAGATAATTTGCGACGTTTAAAAAATGTCACTAAAAACGTCGCAGAATGTGGAGTAGGCAAAGGGTATCCGCGACGTTTTATGAAAAATGTCGCGAAAAATTTCACATTTCACGACGTTTTAAAAAATGTCACTAAAAGTCTATATAATAACTTTTGCGACGTTTTTTATAAACGTCATTGAAACTTTAACAATCCGCGACGTTTTTAAACGTCACGGAATAGGAAATAATCCGTGACGTTTTTTTGTGAAACGTCGCAGATTGTAAATAATTTATATTTTTAATTTTCAAAAAAATAAATTTAATTTAATAAAAATTCAATTTTAATATTTAATATTTACTTTTTCCCAAAATAAATTTTGTTTAAAATTTTTCAATTTTAATAATTAATTTTTTAATTATTCCTTTTTTCATGTATCTAAAAATATTTTTAATTTAATAATTTAAATTTTTAAATTATTAATTTAAATTTTTTCATTATTCCGAAAATAATTTAATTTAATAATTTTCAAATTTAATAATTATTTTTCTGTTTTTTTGTTATAATTATCCGAAAATAATTGTAATTTAATTATTTTTCTAAGTTAATTTTGAAACAATTACGCAAACTAAGAATAAACATCCAAACAAGCATCCATTTTGGTTCCTTATTCCATAATAATAATTGTATAAGAATGCAATCATTACAGCTAAGAAAACATTGTCAATTGCCACAACCACCATTCCCAAATTCTACCTTATATCTTAGATGTCATAAAGTACACTTAAGCTTCGTATTTCAACGACCAATTCAGAAAACAAGCACTTACAACAAACCTAAAGGTTAGTGTTGTATGAAAATCTGACTACTGCTTCTTTGTGTCTGATTCATATAAACAATGCCTTCCAATTTTGTATGATCCAAACCAAATTATTCATGATTTTTACCACGTAAACAAGCTGAACCTTTTACCACTCCTGACATGATTCTCTCCAGTGGAGTCTGATTCACTTCCTACTGTTTCTTCCGAGCCGCAATCACTTGGAAGGAGTTGAATTTAGTCTGGATTCTCTATAATCAAGGTAGTGACTGCTGGAGATGCTACCCATTCTGCTACTGCAAAATAGGGAAGGAAGAAGCAATATTCAAATCTGGTACAAACAGAGAATATCTCTTTGAACATATGCTTTTTAAGAATATTCATATCCAATTACAGATTTGTAAAGCAGACAAGTTAAGCTATGGGTGTTCTGATCCTAGGTTTGTAAATCATTTCCATTCTACTTGATAAAAATTGTTCCCTTCTTCCACAACTAAACAACCCATAACATTCTATTATTATTTTCAATCACTGAACATAGCAGATCAAACTTAACCGTTCATAGAAAACTTACGGTACCAAAGAGGAGAACTTAAATGACAATGCAACATTCATGGGAATGTTGAAGACCACCATATGACACTAGTTCTAGATACCACAGTCACGTATACTTCATATTCACAATGTTAACTAAATTCTGGTATCCGATAATACATGCACAACTTGAAATAAAGGCCATAGATACCAATTATACAAAACTATTAACTTTGCAGATCATATAACACCTGCTCATGCCTTTGGTTAACAAGTGAAATGCACTTACTTGAGTGTGACAGAGTTAAAGAAGCTCGTCACCATGGTATACAAACTATGGTATGTGTTTCTATCCCGTCTGGAGTTCTTGAATTGGGTTCCGTGGATATAATCAGCTACGATTAGGTCGTCGTGTCACAAATCAAGTCGTTATTTGGACTAAAGCTTGCGTAGGTACATGAGCCTCAAGTTGAAATCCTTGAATCTGCTGCTTCTTTCCTTGATGCTGGGACTTTTCCAGTTGCTCAAAAGGAGATTAATGATGGGAAACTGAAAGAAGTTTAAGAAAAGAAAGAACCGTCTGAACATAGACTTTTGTTTCCTGAATCACAACCTTATATTTCAGATGGCAATTTCACTACTAAACTCACTGATGATGCGCTTCTAAAGAAAAGAGGAAGATGACCAAAAGTTGAGAAGGAAATTGACATAAGCGGGACCATGGACAATCAAGCAAGTCCAGGCAGAGAGCTAGTCATACCAGAATGGGCAACGACCAAAGCTAGGACCAAAAGATTTAAAGAAGCTCTTTGTATGCATGTGGGCTTTTATATTGAGAAGATGGAGAATTCCAAGCCTATTGGAGGAGAATTTAATGGAATTGAGCCCAAACTAATTCATTTAACTCAAATCCTTCGATCGGATACACTTGGAGTTTGAAGACCTACGAATCAGACCTATTTATTTAATTTTTGGACTTCACTTTATTTTGAGCTTCTATGTACTTTTAAGACCAACCCTTTATTATTTGACCTAGGTATAAATAGTTATGTTTTAGGGTTTTAGAGTTTTTCAGATGATTGTTTTGAGTGTTGTTGGCTTTAGAGAGGATATTATTCTCTTGTTCTTGTTACTTTCCGAACCATCTTTCACTTATCAATTGTTTTCTCAATTGTGGCGTGTTGATTATTCGTTTCTTAGTTTTATTTTGATCATCGGGATTGCTCGAAACAAGTTTCTGAGAGGTGTAGTAGAAATCAAACCTTGTGTATCCTTTCTTGGTTTTATTTTGATCATCGGGATTGCTCGGAACAAGTTTCCGAGAGGTGTCAAAGAAATCAAACCTTGCGTATCCTTTATTTTCTTGTTTGTTGAATTCCAAATATCTATCCTTTTTTATTCCTTTAGGTCAAAACCCCATAAAATAGAAATACCCATTGAAATCATCATCCTATCAACGTCAATCTTTCCACGGTGCGCGCCAGATATGTCTTCTATCCACGTCGAGGCGGAGAGGCAACGCAGGGAAAAATTGAATCGTCAATAGTGCATTCTGCGATCTGTGGTTCCCAATGTATCCAAAATGGAAAAGCATCTTTACTTGCAGATGCGATTACTTATATCGTGAAACTCAAGGCCAGAATTGATGAATTGGAAGCCAAATCAAACTTGGCTCCTAGTTGCAAAGCCAATGTTGGTAGTATTACAAAACTTCATGACATTCAATGTTAAGGCCGCTACCACCGCGATTGATCATATAAAGAGCTTCCCATATTATGGAACTGACTCCAAGACAATTTATGCGGAAGTCATGGAGTTAGGATCAGAAGCCATGATAACAGTTCATTCAAGGAATGTTGATTACCCAGTAGCAAGATTGATGGTTGCGCTTAGAAGCCTTGATATGCATGTTCTTCACGCCAGTGTTTCAAACATCAAAGAAATGGTGCTTCAACATGTCGCAGTTAGAATTCCTGACAATGAATATGCAAATGAAGAAGTCATGAAAAGTTTCATTCTCAAAAGGATGATGAGTTCGCTTGATATTCTCCCAAAAAAAAAGGTCATGCCACGGATTTTGTAAAAGTTTATCATGTAGGGATATCAAATATTATTGACTCTTTATGAACTTAGTCTCTAGTATACTTTTTCTAGTCTGTGTGTTTGTGTGTATCTGTGTGTGTACTCGTATGTGTTCGTGTGCGTGTGTACGCATGTGCATACATGCGTGTATGTGCATGTGTGCATACATGCGTGTGTGTGTGTGCATGTGTGTGTGTGTGTTTGTGTGTGGGTGTGGGTGTGGGCGTGTGATTATGTGCATATACATGTGTTCATGCGTGTGTTGTGCATGTATGTGTGTATGCTTGTGTATGGGTGTGGTCGTGTGTGACTGTGCACACGCATGCGTTTGTACGTGTGTGATGTGTGCATATATGTGTGTATGCTTATGTGTGGGCGTGGGTGTATATGAGTGTGCATACGCATGCATTCATGCATGTGTGATGTGTGCATGTATGTGTGTATATATGTACGCGCGCGTTTATGCACATGTGCATAACTGCGTGCGCGAGTACGCATGTGTGCGTTTGTGTGTGCATAGTATATGCATGGTGCGTGCAAGTGGTGTGTGCATAATGTGTCATGTATATGTTCTTTATATGTATTTTTCAATATGTTCTACACTATATTGAGTGAGTTCAATATCTTGCTCTTATTATTGATCACTGTTTTATGAGTTAATATGTCCAACTATTAAAGAAAAGGTATAAACTAATATTGTTGAAAAGCATTTTCTATTCAAATTTATGGTATAGAATGGGTTTTTAGTATATTATTTAGCATATATGATAATTATTTTGTTTTTTTTTTGAAGAAACTATGAAGATAAAAATTAGAGAAGATATTTAATTCAAGATAGGATGTTTATAAAAAGTTGCATTAAGTGAGAATTGAGTGTTAAAATAATGTAGTTGATATCGAGGAAGTGGTGTGTAAATTTGGTTTGTATTAAGTTGATAAAAGTAAAAAAAACACATTAGTATTTTAAAGTTGTTATCTAAACTCTATTTAATACTTCAATTATGGTTTTTTAAAGAATTTTGAATTAAATTAATTAAAGAGATAGTAGAAATATAACAAAAATGGTCATATAATTACAAATCATAAGGAGACATCCAAATTGTATTTGATCATTTGACCAATTAAGTTATAACTCTATTAACTAAATAGCGATTTACAAAAATATGCAAAGTAGTTGATTGAATTAAAGTCAGTTTCTTGAGTTATAAGATACTTTAAACATATTGTCTCATCTCTTTCCTATTTTTATAATATTCAAAAGAGAGAATGCTAGAGAGAGAAATGGCCATAGGACGTCGATTGAATAGGAAACTTTAATATTTGATTTAATATTTTAAAAATCGATAAGAAAGTGAAAGATATAAGGTATTTTGTAGCCTAACATTTTCTTTGTTCTTTTTCTGATTTTAGGCATTGTACTAAATTTTAGTTTATTGAGTTATTATGTTATTTCTATATGTTGTGCGTATATACACACACACACACACACACATCTTATAGAAATCGTCATAGGACGTCGATTGAATAGGAAACTTTGATATTTGGTTTAAGTTTTAAAAGACCAATAAGAAAGTAAAAGACATAAGGTATTTTGTAGCCTAACATTTTCTTTGTTCTTTTTTTGATTTTAGGCATTGTGCTCAATTTTGGTTTGTTGAGCTATTGTGTTATTTTTATCTATTATGTGTGTGTGTGTGTGTGTGTCTATATATATATATATATATTTGATATTTAGTTTAAGTTTTAAAAGATCGATAAGAAAGTGAAAGATATAAGGTATTTTGTAGCCTCAAATTTTCTTTGTTCCTTTTTTTTTAAATTTTAGGCATTGTACTAAATTTTGGTTTGTTGAGTTATTACGTTATTTCTATATGTTGTGTGTGTGTGTATAATAATAATAATAATAATAATAATAATAATAATAATAATAATAATAATATGGTTTGAGTTACGTGAAATTTAATTAATTTTTGGATAATTTTTTTGATTTGTACTTGATTTTATTGTTTTATGTTAGGTTATGTTGTTTTGTTATATGTATCTAGAATTACCCTTATGGTATAGTACAAAATGAGAAAGATTCGTTTATGGAAATTATATATTGAGCTAGTTCGAGATAATATAATTTTTGAGGATGTTGATGAAAGTTGATAGCAATTGAGTCTATAATTGTTTGCGACTACATTAGTATGTTATGTTTAAGGTATTTAGATATGGTGTAGTTATTATGATATGGTAACTAAGGTTTGTAGTCTATAATGGTGTTGATGTATTTGAAGTGTTGTTTTTTTAGTATGAATGCATGTTTAAGATATTTTATAAAGTTTAGTTATGATTTAATTTATGGTCATGGTATAAGATAATTATGATTTGGAATATTTTAAGAGTTTAATGTTATATTGCATTGTCATTTATGGACCTTGGATGATTAATATGGTTTTATAGACATATTGAGCATTATGTGATGATTTAGTTTAGACGTTTACTAAGGCTAATTGGCCTACATATTTATAAGGTCATTTAAGATCTTTTATTTATAAGAATTCGCTTAAGATTTGTATGTATCATATAGGATTATGTATGTTGTATGAGCTATTCCAAATCATGTGTATTATGTGGACATTGTGAGGTCATGTGATTTATGTAGGGCTATATTTTATATGTGACAATTGGACCTACATTTAGGTATGATATGATTATTAAGTCTATCTTTAGGTAGGTTGTGACCATCGAGCCTACCTTAGGGTGAGATATGATTATTAGGCATGCCATTATGTGTAAGGTAGCTATTAGGTTTTCCATAGGGTATTATATGGTCATTAGATGTACATTCAGTTATAGGATAGTAGTCAAATATGCCTTTGAGTGTGATGTACTTGTTGACCCTATATTTAGATGTGATGTTGTTGTTAAGCCTACTTTTATGTGTAATATAATATTTAGACTTACCTACAGATTGAAGTGTTATGTTTGTTTTCATGTATGACGTAGTTTCTTAACCATATTTTAGGTGTAATGTGTCTGCATATATATGATGATTAAACATATAATGAGTGCTCTTTGCACTTGTATTATAGTTTTTCTGTGTATTTATGTAGCCTTTTAATATATGGGCATGTGGCTTTCAAGTCTTTACTTACATGGAATTTTAGTTGAACATTAATGTTATTAATATAGATAGTTGCTTGACTTACTAATGGATATTTCAATATATGTATATGTAAGTAAAATGCGTTGACATATATGGACTATAAGACACACACACTAGTTGATTATATCTATATAGAGTTTGTTCTTTTGTGTGTATAAAAAGTGTGCATATGAATTTTATTAGATAAAGTTTATATTAAGATTATATCAAAGAAGATTGTGTTACCACACAAATTATCACAAGCAATTGAGGAATTAAGTTAATATATATGATGTGCTTAGTAGCTATAATGGAGTCGTATTAGTTTTAAAAGTCTTTACTAGTTGTGAAAGTGTGATGTATGGTTGTTAGATGCAGACATTACGAACTAATGGGATTGGATG
The DNA here is from genome assembly GCA_025531955.1 of Erythroxylum orinocense. Taxonomy (NCBI): domain Eukaryota; kingdom Viridiplantae; phylum Streptophyta; class Magnoliopsida; order Malpighiales; family Erythroxylaceae; genus Erythroxylum; species Erythroxylum orinocense. The sequence continues at coordinate 32,913,635 of JANZLX010000002.1, forward strand.
GTGATGTGCTAATCTTTTTGGTGATCTTAGTGACTTTGTATTAGTTATTGATTTTTATATTAGTGATTAAATCATGAAATGTATATATGGAATTACATTAGTTGAGTTTTAAAGTGAATTAGATAGTAACATATATATGTTTGGTACTTATGTTATGAGTTATAGTGTGACTGTTGGATCCCATTTCTGGAACCCAACCCTCTTGCTCTGATACCACCTATGTTGGATCTCGCTTTCGGAACCCAACCCTTTTACAGACTCATATACTTATACATCTGTTGGACCTCGCTTACTTCCGAAGCCCAACCTCTTGCAAAAATCATGAAACATGAGCGTGCATATTACCTTGAAGGGTTATTTCCAAGAATCCTAATTAGCTATCATCAATTCACCTTCATAATTTTTTTCTTTTTTTTTTCATTCTCATAATATCCCAAAAATTTGCTCACAAAATGCTCAATGGCGTGCCTATACAAATCAGCCACCATGCTTGAACTCATTTCTCCTGCTTGTGAGCCGAATTTGGAAATCTTAAGACTAGGATTTCAATTTGACTTCTTCAAAGAAATCATAGCTCTAAGCCTCTAGTTTTCTTTGAAACAAGAATCATCTCAATCGGAGCTATATAGCTCAAGATATGCTTAAAACGCTAAAGCGTGCACATACAAAAATTATGCTCTCACAACCGATCTCTCACTTGTTCTAATGCAAACTTTCTCAAAAAAGCTCCAAAAGATACCTTTTTTATGGCAAGAAAGATACATGTCCTAGGAATCTATTTCTTCAAGAATCACTTCATTCGAAGTTCGGATGAGGGAGTTATGACCAAAAGAATCACATATGTTTATACCCTCAATCATGTCGTAACATGTCTTGGCGCGATTATCATAACTCTCACCATAAGTCTCGGATTGATTTTGTTTTTGAACCATTGGAAAGAAGACTTCGAGATCTAAACCTTTCATGAAAACCACAAAGTCAGATTCTGCGTCTAAAATGGTCAAACGTCACAATTTGCCCCGTGAATGTCCGTTTAACTGACATGTATCGGGCTTAGGAGACCAAAATGACCTGAGAATGTCCGTTAAATGGTTATCCATGTCCGTTTAATGGACATAGACTAGCCAAGGGGTGTTTTTACACTTGAGAAGGTCCGTTAAACGGACATTGGGGCTCCCTAAAGTCCTCCAATGCCTCTCCAAAGGTTCCAACCTTCATCCTAACACCATATACATTTATAATCTTCCCAATTTCACTTCTTCTCATGCAAAATCACTTCATAACAATTTAAACATCAAATTTATCTCATAAATCTCTCAAATCTCAATTCATTTGATTCATCAAAACCACAAATTCTTATCATTAAGCATAACTATTATATTCATACACTCCATGCAATATCCCAACTTGTAACAATCATATCTCTCAACTCCGACACTCAAAAGAGCATCAGAAAGTTAAAAAGACAAACTACAACTTTCATGAAGAAACCTTTGGCTAATTCTACCTAGATTATTCCAGATTTTCCATGGAAGTCACATACATCTTATCCTTGTAAAAACTTGCAAAACCTTCTTTAACTAATGCAACCTCATTCTTAACCACTCATAATTCCTATTTTCTTTTCCACAATATCTCACTTATATACACATG
>JANZLX010000002.1:32975076-32986829 GCA_025531955.1 Erythroxylum orinocense
TCGAGTCCGTGCCCCATGAGGGTGGCGTGCTAAATCATTCGATCAGCTGAAAATTGGTATATATATTTTTTTGAACTCACAACACAATATATGCAGAAAATACATACTCAAATTGGGCCCTCATTCATTCATGCCCATTTTTAATTAAAAAAATTTTCAATAGCCACTCAAGCCCTTTCACATGTACAAATTATACAATTCATTACAAAATAGAGAAATGCAATGCAGACGCAAACTAATCCCGATCTCTATCCTTCACTTGAATCCTGTAGGTATACTCTTGTTGGCCTAATGTGGTATTCTTTTGATTCTGAAAAATATTTGCAAATTTTGGGTGAGTTTTGCAAAACTCAGTGAGTGACCATCGTTGATTGCTCACTCATTCACATAACAATTAATTCATATATCATATTATTTCGCATTCACTACACTTAATCATTCATACTATGCATATACAATGCACATAAGACTCATTTTCCATTTGTTACTTTGTTGTGACCGAGTGCCTAAACTGTCCCATATAGGGCTCATTAAACATTGAGCCTAAGACTCTAAATCACTTTTGAGCTCGAGGCTCATTTACACAAATACTTGCCCATAGGGCTCAGTCAAAATAGAGTTCACAGAGCATAACTCTACGTGCAAAATCAGAGTTCATGAAGCAAAGCTCTACGAGGAAGCGCTTCATATAGGTGACTCAAATCATAACTCTTTTATACTTCATGCATTTATGAGATGAAATGCATCACTTACATTGCATACACTTATTTGATCACATTCACTTTTCATCTTGCATGCAATGCACATTCAGAAAACACTTAGTTCATCTTAATCACATACAATGAGCACTTCAATAATTCAGATCAATCATCACAATCATTGGATCTTCTGTTTGGAATCCAAACATAATCAATCACATTCATCATACAGAGATCAATGTGTACAAAATTCAAATAAAGCAAACAATAAAGTAAGACCATCTAGGTCTACTCACAATACACTCCAAAATAACATTTGCTTCCTAATTTTGGAACGCCTGTATGCGGACACTTGACCTGCACAACCCATTTATGTAAAACACCCATTCACACTCACCAATAATTACATACGGATAATAAATGGACTATGTACAATATATACTTAATGACAATTCCGAGTATGTTCTAGAACATAATTTATGCTCATTCCCATTTTAAAATTCATGTGTGTCTACTTAAACTTAGACTTACACTTCAAGAACACTTGGTTCCTCTATATCATAACTCAATTTCTTGTCATCTTTTTTCTAACCTCACATGATCTCATAATATCAAATTTCCATTCACAGCTTAGCAATTTAAGCATATGTACACATTTAGGCACATTGTCCATTTACACAATAACCATAAATATTTTACCCACATAGTTTGCTTGCAAAACTTTAAGTCAAAATTGTCTTTTCCCTTATTCTTGGGTAGGATTCTCTTGGTTTCCTAAAACAAATCAAATCTTTTTCAATAGGAATCCACTTAAAAATCTCACAATGTAAAATCACTAAAAATTAATTCTAGAACATTTAAACCCAAATATTTTCTAAACTCTATAAACTAGAATCCTTCCAAAATTTCAAAAGAGTCAAAAAGATCTTATCTTGATTCTTCACCAAATGAAGAGGTCTTTAGCTCAAATGGAAGCTCTTTTCCTCCTCTTACTTTTTCGCTTCTTGAGCAACTTTCAAAATCTCTATTGAAGGCTAAGGAAATTAAAACCCTAGCTTGCTTTCTCTTCTTTCTCTCTCTTTCATTCTTTTTCATATTTTTTTCTCTTTTCTCTTTTCTCATCCACACTTTTTGTTCTCTGGAATCTTCTCATTCACGTTTTCTTCTTTATTTATAAGCAAGACAACACTTGTTCTTCCAATTATGCCCTTAATGAGTTCAAAAATTCCATCTTATCCTTCCTTATAAGCTTATGCTCTTTTAAATTAAGTATCTTGCCAAAAATAACATTGAACATTTTGTTCTAAACACTCACTATATCCGTACCACTCTTTTCACTAAATCTTTCTCCATTCAATTTAGATAGCTATGATTCTTGTGGAGATGTAGGTCAATGTCTTACAAAACCAATGGTTCAAAAATCAAGTCATTTGGAGGTCTAAAGAAGAAGTTATGGCCAAAATAAGCAACCATGTTTATGACCTCAATCATATCAAACCTATTTTGGGAAAACAGCTATAACTTTCTGTAAACATTTCTAATTGAGGTGCTCTTTGGATGTTTCGAAAGAAGACGTCAAGAGCTACAACTCTCATGTAGACTACAAAGACAAATGTTTTCATCTGAGAGATCAAAAATATAACAGAAAGTAGGATGTCATTTTGAGACGAAAGTGACATTATCAGATGATACAAGGTTGGGAAAATTACCATAACTTTCCCTATAGATATTATATTAAGGTGTTCTTTATATTTTTAGAAAGAGAACTTCAATATCTACAACTTTCATGAAGACCTCAAAGACTAATTTTATCGTTTAAAGGGTAGAAAATGGATTAGACGATGCATGACGTCATTATGAGACGATGGTGACGTCATCAGATGATACAAAATTGGGAAAATTTTCATAACTTCCCCTACAGATATCGGATTAAGGTGTTCTTTATATAGCTGGAAAGAAGACTTCAAGATCTACAACTTTGATAAAGACCCCAAAGACCAATTCCATTGTCTAAAGGCTCAAAAATAGAACAGAAGTCAGAAGATGAACAATAACTTCGTCTTACTTTTGCTTTGTCCTAGATGAACAGTACTAAGACGAATTGGATGAACAGTAACTTCGTCTTAGATGAACAGTACTAAGACGAATTGGATGAAAAGTAACTTCGTCTTACTTTTGCGTTTAGAACGTCTCCACTTATAAAGATCATAACTTTCAGCTCCGATGTCCAAAATTTTCAATCTATATACTGTTGGAAAGATAAAAGAAAGAGCTACAACTTTCCAGAAGGAGTTTTTGAAAAACTCTATTTATATCAATTCCAAATTTGCCCCTAAAATTCAAAGATGGATTTCCATTCATACAACAACGTACTGTACCAAATTCTTAACCTTATGACAACTTTTGAGATTCTTAAAAACAGAATTGAAATTCGATGTCTTCATGCAAAATGTATTCATATGTGTCTAGTTTAATCAAAATTAAGAATTATCTCATTTGGATAACTAGAGAAGACGTTATGGCTAACAGGCTGAAACACACTAACTGAATATTTTCCAGATTACTACCAAACCTGTTTCTAAACCTTTCCTTATCACAACTCATACCAAGATCACTATTTCTACTCCTTCTACTTTTTATGTTCAATAAAATCACATTTAATAAAATTATTAATTATACCCGGAAGTTGTCAATGAATGCATCTACTACTTTTTTTATGCGAAGACATTCTGCATTTATATGCATATATGCTAATATGATGCATAAGTAAGAAAATGTATTGTCTAAATTTCTCTTCAAGCTCACATGTACTGAAATTCGGATCCTAACCTTTAATATGGGGATGAAATGTTACAATACATCTTAGCCAGCATTTAACATTTTATAAATGTCATTTATCTACTTATGGCCATTTCATTTTTCATATTACGAGTGAGATTTTTTTTATACTTTAAAGTATAAACATAACCAAAATCCTAAAAATTTAAAAATTTAAAATGTAGTGCCCTTAGTCTTTTACAAAGTTTGAAAATATTAGAAAAATATTTTGTAATCAAACATTTTGTTTCGCCTTTTATTAACATCTACGACATTCTCTTACGTTACTGCAAACAGAACTATCACTTCCAAGTGGCTTGAAATCTTCTCTTCCGCCAACCCTGTGCCCCCCGTGCCACAACCAATTCCAGCCATCTATGGGCACAGGGTTGATGGAACAAACGATCTGTTCCCCTTCCAAGTAGGATGTGGAGCAACAAAGCGAATGTCTACCTCTAAACTCGGTCCCTTGTTGCTTTTTGACGTATTCTTATTTTTTAACACTAGAACTACAATAACAATGTGATAGTGAATAAGTAAATCTTGAAACTAATTAAGAGTCCCAGATAGGACCAAAGGCTGCGATTCCTGCAGCTTTGCAAGCATTGACAACGTCTCTGCTTCCTTCAGGATTGCTCGTAACTATAACTACCTGAGCCCCCCAGTTTTTAGCAGTCTCAACACTCATCTCGGACACATTAGGCCTTCCTAGAACTGCAGTATCGTGCACAATGACCTTGTCTTTGGGATGACCGCTCATCATCTCCTGAATTTCTTTGCCGAAATTTTGTTCAATTCCTTTAGCCACCCACAGGAAGCACACTTCAGCTCGGCCTGGTTGCAGAATAAATGACAGGAACACGCATATACCTGAACCCGTTGCCACCACCAATGCCCTTTCATACATGTTCACCAGATACGGTAAGCCCGCAAAATGTACCCGTCTCACCCATAGGTGGCTTGGCGGGTTTGAGACTAAAGATTTGGTGAAGTCACCGACTGCACCAGCAAGCATCATGTGCCCTGTTTTTCCATCGGAAATGATGCCAAAAGCATGCCATTCTGACAATGGAGAAGGGCTAATCCTCCCCAACATGCCGGGTCTAACTCCACCCTCGAATTCTATTACGGAGGCATGACCAGAAGGAGAAGATATTTTGACAGGTACACGTCCGATTGTTGCCCATGGGATTATGATTAGAACTGTGATGGCTACCGTGAACCAAAACTCTTGTTGCTTAATCAACTTGGATCCTAGCTTACCGTTGTAAGATTTAATTTTAGGCTCATAAGAGATAGTGAGAATGATAAAGGCCCATAGTAGTCCAAGAGCTGCCCATCCGGCAAATCTGTGAGTCCTCTCGAATACGTTATGATGTAGATGTCGAATGAGAGGAAATGCAGCCAAAGAAGAGACGCAAAGAAGTGACAGAATTGTGGAGGCCACACCTATGATAGCTGGTGAAGTGTTGTCCCTATCGATGAGTGTAAGGACCAAGGCATAAGTCATCCAGGCAATGGACGATATCCCACAACCGCTATGGATACCACCAACAGACTGAAGAAGAGATGTGATTGCTGTTTTGATTGGCAAAGGAACCCAAGACCTTCCAAATATCTTGACCGAAAGCCAGAAAGCAACTCGTAAGAAAGCCTCACTCCTGCAGAGAGTCAGTGCAAAAATGTTGGCTATGGAGAAAAGGGCAGCCCTGCTCCTTGCATATGGTAATTTTCCCGCAGCCGCAAGTGCCAAGCATATAATGTTCAGCGCGAAGCAAACAACAAATAGTCGCTTGTATACCGTGAATAGTCCCTGATCCAGTAGGATGATTGACAATCTTGATGACGGTTCTTGCTTTCTTGCAACCTCTGTGCGCTTGCTACCAGCAGACGGTACTGTCGATGGAGCACTAGCGTCCTCCTTGCTGAAAGATTCGGCTCCTTCTTCTACTCTTCCAAAAATGAACTCATCTTCTTGTTGTTCCTCATCGGACTCAAGATCACAGAAATGACTGCTGCCTTTACTAGAAAGCCTTTGCGTGTCGGCAAACAAAGCCTTAGAGATCATTCGATGAAGCAATGGGACTGCATTGGGCTTAGAGACTGAAAATGGATCTGTCCGACGTCCACTGGCCTCAAAGGCCACTCCTCTGCAGCTTGTAAACCTTACTGGTTGATCGTGCTGCTGCATTTCTCTTTTCTTGTTCTTGTTTCCAGACCCTTGGCTTGCCTGCTAGCTAGCTGTCATTTCTATCAATTCATACGTTCCGTTATATAGGCTTGGAAAGACTAAAGAGCAGCCCTGGCCGGAAGTTTTCATTTTGTGTAATTGCTAGTTTGCTTTAGATTTCTACCGTTTGACAATTTTAGATAAAAACAAGTAGACCCATTTGACAAACTAATAATTCCCGAGGAAACATGAGACTTCTATAATTTGAATTTCCTCCTTACAGATCCCCATCCTTGTCCTTACAAATTCGTATTGTTGAAATTAATGACATTGGCCTTGTCTTAGCCACCAACTTAATTGTCTTTTCTCCCCCGATGAGTTGCGTTAACATGCGAAATGACAGATGCTTCAATGACTTACAACTACGATTAAGGTTCTAGGTCATCACATTGTATTTCCCCAAATTCTGCGTCACTTCCTAAAAGCACTGTTGACGGAGTGATCGAATATTTACGGTATCACGATTGTATTAATCAACGCCTCAGTTGATCTTAACGAGTCTTGTCATCAAATAGGACGTCTCAGTTGATCTTAACGAGTCTTGTCATCACATAGGTCACAAAGTTTACATCAAGGTCCAAATTTGATTTTATTATTTATAAATTATCATATAATTATTTGCATATAAATAAGCACTGATGTGTGTCAATCATATAATTATTTACATATACATACAATTTGAGTTGAAGCATGAATTAAGGGTTACAGAGGACAATGGGCGCTGATCTATAAGGAGGGACAGTTGTCAGTGTTAAAACAATGAAGGAGAGTTTCAGGATAAAGAAATGAAATGGGTCCAATATGAGAATTATGTCTGATGTTGGTCATATAAACGAGTAACACTTTGAATAAACAGAATAAAATTAGCATTGATGTTACAATGTGTCTAGTGTTAGTGTCATCCTGCTCTTCAATGGTTTACGTAAGGTAACGTTGGTCCAATTGTCATTATCAATGAAGTAATACATCAACAATATGGTTCATAGTCATAAGACAAAAGAAAGTTATGCTCAAAGTATTAATTAGTTAGCTATTAGAGCAGTAAAGGGTGGACCTCTCTAGTGTTGAAGATCTGAAGATTGTAGAGCAAATTATATCAATAGGGATCGGATGCAGTTGTTTCGTTATGTTTGAGAGGACAGCAAGTAGATTAATTTAGACAAACTTGATAAAGGGCATCAAAACAAACCTACTCAAGAGATGGGGTAGGCTAACGATGATAAAGCTCCGGAGGAGTCAAGAGAGGAGATTAGGGCAGCTAATAAGCTGCATAAGGATAAAATGCAATACCTGAAGTCATCCATCGGAACGTTTTCCACCACCTCCTCCATCAACCCATTGACTTTGGCCCTAGGCACATACATACATGTATTTAGATTGAGAATGTTTTATAGTGTGTATTGTTTTTACAAACCATGTGATTGAATTGAAGTTATTGAAAATCTAATTGTAATTTAGATTTAATTAGTTTCAACTCTCCACCAATGTTAGAGTATCTTGTAGACTTTCAGTATGAAAGAATATTTTATAATGGAGAATTTCTAGTTTAACTGTCTAGCTGTTCAAGGAACTTTTTATATCCTTTTATTACTCTTGATGCATAATCTTAAGGATAATATTGTTCTAGGTGTGGGGGTGGACTAGAGTTTGTTCTAATTGCATTGATTTTTTTAAAAGATTTTATTAGGCTGTGATTTTAGGTTCTCATTCGTATCTTTAGGTTGATGAAATAAGCTTATACATAATTTAAGATTGAGATTGAGTGTTAAAAATTAATTGCATAATATAATTAAGCAGTTGTTACGCAAATTTTGACTTTGTGAATAATATGAAAGTGAAATTCTTATATATACATAAGTGATATCGATCCTACAAGAATTTAAGCCTTCATGAAAAATTTCTTTTCTTATGTGGATACTTCTTTTATTATGAATTTCTAGAGCTTAAAGTTCTTCTTTTTGAAATTACATGTAAGATGTATACAAACATTAAAAATGATAAAGTCGCCTAGGATTTGAATTTAAGCCAAATTGCACACCTTTTATACATTAATCTATTAGTAAGCCCTTCCTTAGCCTAATTTAAAAGTCAAGCCTTTTCTTTTCAGCTCTTTCCTAAATAACCTTAAGCTTAAAAAGAAAAATAATTATCTACTCTTTAATTCATAATTAGTAGAGTTTTTAGTTGTATTTTGATGTTTTAGAAATGATATGCAATGAAATAAGTATAAGGAAAATGGAAAAATGTAAAAAAGAAGCAATTTAAAAAAGGGAGTTTGATGCTAATTCAAAAAAGGTTTAAAATAAAAATGTGAAAAAAAAGAAACTAAAGTGTTGAAAATTGATTGGCATGGACTCTTTTGTTTAAAAAAATGGTTGAAAGAAAGTGAATACTTAATGGGGTGTGGACTAATGTTTTTCTTGATTTATTTGTTATTTCTCTACTAATTGTGAATATTTTTATCTCTTATGTCCTTTTCTTGGTTAGCCAAGTTAAACCTTAGGCACCATTATAATCCTATTCAAAGTCCTTTTGAGTTTTGCTTGTCCATATCTATTTAGGTAGTGAAGGTTATATTATTTTCAAACTTATGATAAATTCACGTTCATAAAAAGATGATGAGAGCAACTTTCCCAAATTTCAAAAACTTGTGTGAATGAGTGATATCTTATAAGGATATGTTAAATGAAAGTAATTTGAACTTTGTGAAGAGGTAGATTTTTTTTTTTGAAGATTGAAAGGAAATTTTATTAAACTAGGAAAAGCTACTTCACAACATTACAATGAGTCATATATTATCTATCTACAAAATAGCATAAGTAACATTTACAAAAATAAATAAATACAATAGATAGCATTACAGGATCTAGTGTCTTCTCATTACTTGACTAATTGAGCTTTGTTTGTAATTGGCAATGAAGGTTGCTCAAATCCAATTTACTATCTAGTTTGCTAGCTGATGTTTGCCTTCTTTAACTCCCATATATATTATCTTGTTCCCTTCCCTCTATATGGAATAGATGACAATGATAAAGGTTGTCTTTATGATCAAACCATCAACTTAGCCATGTTTAGCCACCCGATGATCAGATCCATTGTCTCCCTCCACTTAAATGTGTAGCTAGATAGGTGTAACATAAACATAATTCTGCTCCAATTTACTTTGGTGTAGCTGAATTGAAAGTATAAATGATTTATGCTCTCGTTGAATTGCTTACAAATGACATGTATAGGATTATATACCCCAAACCATCTATCTTTGGTTTGAAGTCTATTTTTAATCACTAGCCAAGTGACAACTACAACTTTAGGATTTAGTTTGTTTCCAAAGCATTTCAAACCAAGGTACAACTTCTGTAGTGTTTACAAGCATCTTATGACAAGATTTGTTATTACAAATACCCTTGGAATATAAAGTCTAGATGATACTATACTTCCTCAACTCTTCAAGGATACTTGGCAAAATAATCTGCAAGCAAGGAAAAGCCTCTGAAGTTTCCAACCTAAGTTCCCTTTTAGATAAATGAAGAGACTCTAGCATTACAAGGAATTATGTTTCTGGGCTAAGCTAGATTTGCTCTGTGGATGAATGGAATGAAATTGGTCTAGTTATTAAACCATAACTATATATCCTCTCCATCTCCCAACCGATGCTTGATATGAAGATAAATCATGCCTCTCAAAATAAGCGTATTGTTGAATATCCACAAAAAATCACTAAAATTATGCAGCTGCCAAAAATTCTTGTCATTTAGATGATATTCATTCACCCATTTGATCCACAGTGCTTTGCTATTAGTGAATAGTCTATAAATCCTCTTACAAAGTAAGACTTTCTGCATTTGTGAAATTGAGATGATCCCTAGTCCTCTTTACGTTTTTGGTATAGTGATGTCACAACCTTTCACTTTGGCCTGCTTACAATTTTCTATTTTCTTAAACCACAAGAAGGCTTTTAATATTCTATCTTTTTTTTTAATGACTCTCAATGGCAAAACCATATGTGCAAATTAGTGGATGTGCATATTGCTCAATACTGAATTGATGAGAGTCAATCTAGCTACAATGGACAGAAACTTATGTTGCGAAGCATTAATTCATTCTTTAAGTTTCTCAATCAAAGGAATGAAATATGCAAATTTAGGCTTAGTGGTAGTAATTGGAACTCCTAGATATTTCAATGGAAGATATTGTAATGCAAAACCAACCATGTTACTAATTTGTTCTTAATTTTTAACATCGGAGGAGAGATATATGACATTTTTCTCCATATTTAGACTGAATGATTATCTGCACTACCGAGAAGCATTAAGTCATCTACATATAGTTTAATAGATCTAAATTTGTGATTATACTGAAATTTTCTATTACAATCAACAAGTCTGGAAATAAGTTTAGATACCTTTCCATTGCTAAGCTGAATAAGTAAGTGGACAGGAGGTCCCCTTATCTAATGCCTCTAGCATTTTTAAAAGGTAGTGATGGGGTACCATCTAATAGAATACTGAAGGAAGTGGATTGGAAGCATTGTACAATCTAATTCTGAATGTTAATGGCAGACCAATAGCTTCCAAACACTCTTGCAAGTATTGCCAACTAATGGTGTCATAAGCCTTGAAATTTTCAATCTTCATTAATCTACTTTTAATATTCTTACCTGATTTGTATTCCATCAAAAGCTTGTGGAGAATGAGTATGTTGTTGCCAATATTTCTCCCAGGTAAGAATGCCCCTTGAGCTATGTTAATCACTTATGTCATAACTATTTTCATACTTGAAGCAAGAAGTTTTGCAATGAATTTATAAAATCTTGTGCAGCAAGAGATGGGTTAGAATTCATAGATAGAAGAAGGGTTTTTGTTCTTAGGTATAAGATATATGAAGGTATGATTTACTTCTTTGAGCATCTTAACAGAGGAGAAAAACTCCAAAACTGCTTTAGTAAAAAGGCTACCTAGGTTTTCTTAAAAAATATGGATACGAAGCCATCTAGACCAGGTGATTTGGAAGGATAGAGGCTAAACAATAATTCCTTGTCTTCTTGAGGAGTAAAAGAAGTAATGAGTATGTTATGATGAACCTAGATAGGGGTAAAATCAAGCACATCATTGACACTGAAGCCCTGATGATGGCTATCATCATTTCCCATTAGCTGCTAGAAATACTACCTGATGAATCTAATCAGATCACGTTATTTTTTAAATCACATTTCCATAAATATCCTTCAATTCAGATATTGTATTTGTGTTCCTTTGGGCAAGAAGAGATGCAAGAAAAAATTTTGTGTTAGAGTCACCATCTTTTAGCCAATTCAGTCTAGCTTTTTGCTTTAAAGTATCATTATGAAATATCAACCCCTCTTGGTGTTGGAACCCGAATCCAGAACCCAACTACTTAATCTGAAACCCTCATACTTCTACATAATTAGAAACTCAAGTAAAGTCCTCCGAACACATCGTATAAGATTCATCTTAATTTTCGTCAATAAAATTGATTTACTTAGGGCCCACGAAATGTTAGCTTAGGTTATTAATTGGGTAAAAGAAGCACTTGGGCTTTTAGCCCTTTACACAAATGTTGGATCCCGTTTTCGAAATCCAACCTCTTAATCCGAAACCTTCATACTTATACATGAATCGGGTCCGAACCGAAAAACGAGACGAAAGAACAAAAACAGAAGCAAATTGAAGGCTCAGAATCGAAAGAGAAACGAACCGAATCGAATCGAATTGGATAACAAAGTATGAAAACAAAACGAAAACGGAAGCAAAAGCAAATCAAACTGAAAGGCATAAGGCGGAAGCAAAGCTAACAACTGATTTAAACGAGCTTGAGGGCAATTTATCGACAAAAATTCAAGTTATCTAAAAATTTGACATTTTTGCGAGAGAAGGTAGAAAACTTGTTTAGAAAACCAATGGTTCGAATTTTGTGCAAATCGGAGGTCAATTGAGAAAGTTATAAGAGAAAATGCAAAAATGACCAAAGGAATAGTAATTGACCATATG
>JANZLX010000002.1:33037104-33058935 GCA_025531955.1 Erythroxylum orinocense
GATCGTCGCGTAATTGGACATCTTGCCCAATCGGCATCACAGTATCCAATCAACTGAAGTGGACTATTTGATGGAAACAATAATCCTTGCCCCGGAGCTGCCTTCAAGTATTGAAGAAGGCGATGAGCAGCTTTTAGATGATGTATCTTTGGTTCCTGCATGAACTGACTGAGTGTGTTCACAGAGTATGTGATTTCAGGTCGGCTAATTGTGAGGTAGATCAGCTTCCCAACTAGCCTGCGATATTGAGTGGGATCCTTGAGGGCTTCACTCCCTGTTTCAGTTAGTACTGAATCAGGTTCCATGGGAACAGTTGCTGGTTTTGCTCCAAGTAACCCAGCTTCTTCCAATATATCCAATGTATACTTCCGTTGACAGATTGTAATTCCTGCCTTGGAACGAGCAACTTCGATGCCGAGAAAGTATTTGAGCAATCCAAGATCTTTAATCTTGAAACAATTATTGAGAAACTTCTTAAGGTCACTGATGGCTGTCTCATTGTTGCCTGTTATAACCATATCATCAACATAAAGTAGTACTATAGTAATGGAATCTCCACTAACTTGTGTAAAGAGTGAGTAATCAGCCTTTGACTGTTGAAACCCAATTTCTTGAATTGCAGAAGAGAAGCGTTGGAACCAACTGCGAGATGCTTGCTTGAGACCATAAAGGGACTTGTTGAGTCGACAAACTATATTCTCCCCCTGGCGACGATAACCCGGAGGAGGCACCATGTACACTTCCTCAATCAACTCACCATGAAGAAAAGCATTCTGCACATCCATTTGGTGCAAAGGCCATTGGTAAACCGCAGCAACTGCTAGTAAACAGCGGACAGTGATTAATTTAGCAACAGGAGCAAATGTGTCTTTGTAATCAATGCCTTCACGTTGGGTGAACCCTTTCGCGACAAGGCGAGCTTTGCGGCGCTCAATGGTACCATCAGCATGATACTTTATTTTAAAGATCCATTTGCATCCGATGGCGCGTTGGCCAACGGGCAAGGGAGCCATGGACCAAGTGTTATTATCCTCAAGCGCCTTAATTTCAGAATTCATAGCTGCAACCCAGTGAGGATCGTGACAGGCCTGTTCATAAGTGGCTGGCTCAACCAGTTGAGATATATGATGCACAAAGGAACGATGTTTATCAGATAGTCCAGAGTAAGAGACATACCGTTGTAAGGGATAGCGAGTGCCGGACGGGGAGGAAGAGGAGGCGTCAGGGCCTAGGACAGTAGCGTGGTACATTTTGAAGTCTCGGAGATGGGATGGAGGGCGGTGACTCCGAGATGACCGGCGAAGGTCGGGGATGACAGTGGGGATCTGGTCTGGGAGTGATGGATTGGCCGCTGGGGATGGGGCTAGCGATGTGGAAGAAGGAGGAAGATCAGGCACTATATGGGTGGAGAGAGGAGGTTCGGATGGAATCACTAGTAGGTTGGGTTCCGTCGACGAAGATATCGTTGGAGGGGGTGCCAGGGAGGGGACGTCGTTGGGTACGGTGTTTGGTGCAGGGACAGGGGCAGCATGTGGGGAGGGGTAGGATTCTGGATAAGTAAGTGGGCTACTAGGGAGGGGTAGGACGGGATGATCGTCTTGAATTTCTCCTGGGTGTTTATGGAAAGGAAATATTTGTTCATGGAAAATAACGTCCCTGGAAGTGAAAAAACTCTGGCTTGTAAGATCATAAAGACGGTAACCTTTTTGCCCAAGAGGATATCCGATGAAGATGCAACGACGTGCACGAGAATCAAATTTGTTATTAGGGGTAAGATTTGTGGCATAACATAAGCAACCGAAAACCCGAAGGTCAGAATAAATTGGTAGAGATTTGTGTAAAAGTTCATATGGAGATTTGTGGGAAAGTAGAGGTGTGGGTAGTCGGTTAATGAGGTAACATGCTGTTTGAACACTCTCTCCCCAAAATTGTAACGGTAAATTGGCTTGGAATCTGAGGGCACGAGCTACATTTAAAAGATGGCGATGTTTACGCTCGACTACCCCATTTTGTTGAGGGGTGTGGGCACATGTGTGTTGAAAAATGGTGCCACATGTGTCAAGAAATGAACGTAGTGATGTGAATTCACCCCCATTATCGGCACGTAAAATTTTGATATCTAGATGAAATTGAGTTTTAACCCAAGAGAAAAAGGATTTTAAGATAGTTTGAGTCTGGGATTTAAAACTCATAAAATGTACCCAAGTAAAGCGAGTAAAATCATCGACAATGGTGAGGAAATAACGAGCCCCTGAATGTGTGTGAATTTTGTGTGGTCCCCAAATGTCACAATGAATCAAATCAAATGGGGCAACTGTTTTTATTGAACTTGAAAGAAAAGATAAACGAGTTTGTTTTGCTAAGGGACAAATCTCACAAACATGCGTAGAATTAGAAACAATGTCTGGAAAATATTGAGATAAATGGTGAAGAGGAGCGGCAGATGGGTGTCCGAGGCGTTGGTGCCAAAGTTCAGAGGTGCGAGTTATGTGATTGACGAGATGGGGATTTTGGGTTGGTGTGAGGTAGTAGAGACCATTAAAATGCTTGCCCAGGCCAATCGTCCTCCTCGTGTCCACGTCCTGCACAACACAAAAATCTGGGTAAAATATCACTATACATCGCAAGTTTCTTGTCAATTTACTCACAGATATCAAATTCACATGAAATTTTGGCACATGAAGAACTCCATCAAGGGGCAAATCTGGTGATAATTGCATAGATCCAACGTTTTCAATAGTAGTTGTTTCGCCATTAGGTAGTTCAACAAAATCATAAGGTGCCTTATGTTTATTGTGAGTAGGTGAGAGGTGTGATACGTGATCCGTTGCTCCACTATCCACAATCCAATATAATGTTGAATGTGCCTTACGTTTGATATTATGACAGCTGGGTGTAAATATACCTGTCGCATTCGCAAGTGATTGATTGTTACCATTGTTATTGTGGAGTAGAGCCATGATCTGCTTGTATTCCTCAGCTGTAAAGGTGGGATTTTCATTGGTTGACTCCCTCTTCATTTCAACGTTGTGAGCTGCTACCTTCTTATTTCTGGGCTTCACATTTTTTCCATGCCATTTGTGACCCACCGGAAACCCATTCAAATAATAACATCGATCCACTGAGTGTCCTCCTTGTTCACAGTAGGTGCATCGCAATTCTTTGCGGTAAGAAGAGGAGGTTGTCGTCGGTTGTGTTGGTGCGCGAGTGATCTGCATAGCGTGGGATGCCGGTGGAATTTCCCGGCGAATTACGACCTCCATCTGCCTTTCTTGTTGAAGGATTATACCATGAACTTTCCGTGTGTCTGGAAGAGGGCTCATCATCAAGATCGATCCGCGAATCGGGGAATAAGCTTCGTTAAGTCCCATCAGAAACTGCATCACCTTCTCCTTCTCTTCTCTAAGAGCAATCTTCTTTAACATGTCGCAAGAACATGTGAGGGGTTCTTGATAAGATCCCAATTCATCCCAAAGCCCCTTGAGTTTGGTGTAATAAGCAGAGATGGAGAGGGATCCTTGGCGACATTCGGCAATTTCTTGCCGAATTTGGTAGATTCTCGATTCATCTCCTTGAGAGAACCTGTCATGGAGGTCGCTCCAAACTGCTGCTGCCGTCTCTGAGAAGATCACACTGCGAGCTATATCAGGCTGAATGGAGTGGAGGATCCAAGTTATCACCAGATCATTGCAGCGTTGCCACAATGGAAATTTTGGATCAGTTGTTGATGGAGCTTTCATAGTTCCGTCGATTAAACCAAGCTTGTTCTTGGCGCTGAGGCTGAGGCGCATTGAGCGGCTCCATTCCCCGTAGTTGTGTCCATCCAACGGTGTGTTAACTAAAGTGAGTCCGGGTGTGTCCGAATGATGCAAGGTCAGAGGGTCAGGCAGTAGTGTTTCCTTCTCCTCTGTTCCTTGATATGTGGGTTCCTGTTTTGATTGCTCTGGGTTTGCAACCGTGTCAACCATGTTGGTTGATGTGGTGGTGTTTTGGGTTTTGTTTCTAGCGGAAGGTGTTAAGCTAAAGGAATTAGAACCTAATGCTTTGATACCATAAACAAAACAATGAAGGATTGTAAAGATTCGTATATCTCTGTTTCTTGTATCAATTGCTGTACAAGTTAGCTATTATATAATTACAGTGAGGAGCTATATTGAGTAACTGAACTATTTTAGGGATACAATTACGCACAAAACCAAAGCCTATAATTATGTTATTCACATCACAAATGAATCTTGATTTACTTCGCTGATCTTCTTTCCTTCGCTGATTTCCTTTCCTTCAACATTCTAAAGGTAGCATATGAAGGCTTACCGCAAATCTGTTATACCTGTGGAAGAGTTGGCCATGAAGAAACATTTTGTCTTAGCAAGAACTCGGCCCCTACTGCTGCCCTGAATTCGATCGGAACTAGACAGAACCAAGAACAAGGGGACCCCCAACCCGTCACATCTGAAGAGGATGCTTCCTAGGCCAAGTATGTGTTGTGAAAATTAACTGGATTAGAGCATGGTCGCAGCTAAAATAGGATTGAGGGAATAGTAATGAACACACAGATTTTACGTGGAAAACCTCCAAATTAGGGTAAAAACCATGAGCAAGGATAGAAGACTTTTACTACTGG
Organism: Erythroxylum orinocense; assembly: GCA_025531955.1. Taxonomy (NCBI): domain Eukaryota; kingdom Viridiplantae; phylum Streptophyta; class Magnoliopsida; order Malpighiales; family Erythroxylaceae; genus Erythroxylum; species Erythroxylum orinocense. The sequence goes on from JANZLX010000002.1 coordinate 33,041,729, forward strand.
AAAAACTGGAGAATTACAAGAAAAAACTAGACTAAAAATATACACAATATTTTTGTATCCCTCTTTCTCTCTCTTTTCTCTCTCACCTCACTCTCTCTATTTTCTCTATGCTTCGGATTCTTGTTATTCCTTCATGTTGCTCCTGCCTTTTTTATAGGCAGGAGAGGCAGTCATCTCCACCAACATTCAAAGTTGGTGGCTGCCATGGCTGTCCATTTTTGACAGCCACCTTGCCCACCTTGGTTGACAGCCACCTTGGTTGACAGAATTGAGCTTCTTCTGATATCGAGTTTTCAGGAATTAAGCTCGGAAATGAGTAGAAATTAGAGTTTAATGCTCCTACAGTAGTATCAAAAACTATTTGCTTATCGATATAATAAGGCTTTCATGATCCTTGTCTTTAGCTTGTCCTCTAACATTGTTTTGTGAATTTTTCGTATGGAACATTTAGATTTCATTTATTCAGTGATCTTCTGAATTTTAATTTTCTTTTCCCTTTTAAATAGGCCTAATGATTAAAAAAATGGGAGACTCGTTTGAATTTTCTTTTCAGACAAGAATTTCTACCGATTTGTTGTTACCGTAATTGATTTTTTTATTTGATAATTCTATTTGGAATGTGAAAGTATAGTAGGAGAAAAGGTTTGAGTCTTGGAAAGTTTACCTACTTTATTAGTTGATTTTACCGTTGGTTTATTGAATTATTGTTGAGATAATTGAATCGACAACTCACAAAGCTATAGAATCTTTGTGATCTTTTACTTCAACGTTAAATTTGTCTGTCTTTTCCTTCAACATTAAATTCAAAAGATGATAATATGGCTTATTATCATAGGTTAAATGTCCTACTAAGAACCTCATGGGATGATTACAATCGAGGGAGGAAATTTTATGGATGTCATAAATATACGGTAAGTTTTTTTAATAATAATGTAAAAAAGTATATATGTATAATTTTTATCTTATTAATTAATTTTTGTTTTAGGTTGATAGATATGATTTTTTTCAAGTATTTAATTAGAAATTTAGTGAGAAGGTTATTGAAGCAATTCATAAATTAATAAAAGAAGAACTTACGTTAAAAAAAGGAGACCCAAACAATTACAACAAGTACAACCATGAAAATTAAGGAGCAAATAAAGCTCATGAAGCAAGTCATAAGTTTGTTGATAAAAGAGAAAAATGAGTTGAAAATTACTTTAGTGATTATTGTAATAGGGTTTGTTGTGCTTATAGTAAGTGTTATTTCTAAAAATATTGTAAGAAAATGACACTAAATTGCAATGTTTTGTTTCAAACTTTAATTTTAATGAATATAAAGAAATAATTGTGCATTACAACTTATATTGAAACCTATAATATAACATATTGAATCTAATGATTCTCCATCATTTCTTATATTTTGCACTATGACCTATATTGACACTTGTAACATTTAGTAATAGAGGAAAATATATTAATATTGGATACAAATTTGGATTTCATATACAAAAGTGGTAAATATATTTACGATTTTCAGAATTCATATCCAAAATTACATCTATCTAAAAAGAAAGTACCATCAATATCCATTTATCAATCCATCTATCCATCCATACACTATTATGCGAATAATACATCCATCAAGACTTAATGCGACACATGTGACAACTTTAGATGTGGTTGATTTTGTGCCACATTGCTTTCCTCATTTGCATTTGACTGGGAAGTTGTTCATGTAGTGGTTGAGTCAATGATGCCCTTCTCCTCTTTGTTTCAAATTGTAGATGTTAGGAATTGATGCTAGATTATCCTTTGAACTTTAAACCCTTGGCTTAAATGATAACTTGCACATATGCAAATCAATATCTCCATACTTTCTTTTATTGCTATGTGAAGAGTTACCAACTTAGGAATAGATATGTCATTCACATTACTCATTTGAATTGGTTATTAATAATATAATGAATGCACATGTTTTAAACTCACAATATTGCTTTGTTGACTCGATATTTTTACAACAATAGCTTCATCTATGTTTGTACTAGAAACCCATACTAATAAAATGTAACATAATCTCAATTATTACTAATACAAATTAAGGAATTGAGTCTTCTTGTAGCAACCGTATAAATGTCTTGACCCTTTTTTTGGAATGCTGAATATCACTTATGATATGTTTGTAAGGGTATCCATACAGATCTCATGTCTGGCAACTACATTTTGTCCTCATTAATATCTAATCTTAGGGAGCAACTACTCTATATATTAGACAGAGTAATCCTAATCTAGCAGCCTCATGGAGAATCAACTAGTGCATTCATTCAATAATAATTTGAGGTAAGAAATCACTTATATAATGAACAAGTGAGATGAACAGGGTGGTGTAGTTGGGTGAATCCATCTTTGTGGTGAGACCTATGATGAAATTTATCAGAGATGGTGAGTACTAACTTCAAGCATGAACAAAAAATTTTAAGGTTTACCTTATGTGGATGGACGTTGTATGCCCTTTGGAGAGGAGTCGAAAGATGGAATCCCTAATTTGGTTTTTCCCTTCTAAAGACTTAGCCTAGTTGAAGGACTTTCCTATCTTAGTAAATCCATCAAAATTGTTGGGTAGAGCAGACAGTAGTATAGAATATAGGATTACTTGGTTGCGTAAAGGGTTGAAGAACTTTGTAGCAGAGGCAAGGATCTTGGGAGGATTGATAACACTTTCCCTAGAAAACAAAAGAGCTTAGTGCATAATGGAAGAGGAGGATTCGAGGATTTGATTACCCGAGGCATGCATTCGAACTTTAGAGGGGAGTAGGGAGTTGAATCCATAATTTGGGAATTTTTTCTCTAGAGGCTTTTAAGATAATCAAGCAATACTGAAGCAAATCCATGTTTTTTTTTGTCCAATCATTTTAGCTACTCATTGAAATCTTCTATATATATTGACCATGCAGAATTCTAAATCTGCTTTCATATATTCTTTTCCTTTTAGTTCATATGCCAATTATAGTATATATATCTAGCACATATTCGATGAGTGACATTTGATGATTTCTCTTCTAGTATTGTTTCCTTATTATTGCCAGAGGCGCAATACGGGTAATTAACCTGGGATTGGAACAGATTTGCTCTCCAGAGTTTGGGATTTCATGTTTACAGTAAAATAGTTGTGCAGTAGACAACTTGCTATAAGCATTTTACCAATTTATGTACAAGTTTCATCCAGTGATTCAATTCTACTCATAAAACTTGTGCATGTGACAACTTGGCTCCCCATTCACGCTATGGCTAAAATGGGAGTCTACAACCACAAGACAATGGCAGAGGTTGATTGATTAAATTGGAGAGATGGTGACAGAGAGTACATTAGCTATTGCTTCGTTGGCTTACCTTACCTTGGTGTGCGATCAACGACCCAAGTGATCGGAGGCGCTAGACTTGAAGGACCACCTTTCATTCCATTGCATTTATATCCCGCCTCTTGTACCATTCCTTTCATGCTTCATTTCTCCTACACCGCTTCTCTCATCTTCACCTTGATCATACGCCTCAGTTTGTAGATACCAACAAATCTATCTGTTTCCTTTTAATAAAAAAAAATAACTCATAACTTCTCAGTTTGCACCTGGTGACTGGTCCCTGATCATATCTTTACTTTCACTAGAGTGAATCTCAAATTATTAGTGGGAAGGGAATTATTCAAGTTTGTATTGCCCTACACCATTTGAAGGCAAGCAATATGCGACTGTGCAGTGAAGTGCAGAGCATTGGGAATCCCCTCACTGATTGCTCATTTCCTTTAGCCACATAAACTGGGTCAGTTACATGTCACTGTTTTGCTATCCTCATCGGCTTGCAGTGAAAGTAATTTATTGGGGGTGTCTGCTCCCTGAAACCTGGTGTAGGACAATTTTCAAACAGCTGTTGCACCTAATAGTTGTAGTTAAATCAACTCTTACTATACATTTTGCTAGTTGCCAAACTTAGCTTATTTTTGGGTGGACACCTCAAAAGTTCTCCATCCACCTTTCAGTTTTGGAATTTTTTATATATCAGATCAAATGCAAAATGCCCATGACCATTCCCCACCTCTCCTGTGATTATAACATGCATTTGCCTCCTGCAAGAGTATCTACTCGACTCGAACGAGAATAAATCTTGATGTAGATAACACATCTTGGAAGGAAAAAAAAGATACATTGCGAGTGTTTGCTGCATAATTCATACACTATTCGAGAAATTGACGATATGAGAAGTTTAGTGATATTATAAAGCCGACCGTTGGACTTCAACTGCAATTGTATTATGAGTCCCACGCGCTAATCTGTTAACACTCGCTATCTTTATTCGTCAGAAGCTTATATTAATGATGTTTACTTCCAAAAGCCCAACTTTCTATGTTCAAGTCTTATTGTCTTTTCTTTTGTCCTTTTCTCGTCACTCTTAGAGTAGCAAATAAAACAAACAAATACTTGAAATTTGGTTGTCAGCTTTGTAATGTTGGACAAGTGCACAGATACGGTTCTCGTGCTCCAAACATCAAGCAGGAAGCGCGTGGTTTCTTTTGATTATGAAGTTCAATTTCTTTTTTTTAAAAAAAATTTGAAACCGGATCCGATAACAGGAGACCGTTGCTCGAGTTCTGTGCTCTGTCTACCCGTTAAAGTTTCTTTAGTTTTTTAGTTTCTAACTAAACACTTCTTGATACTCGTCACTCAGTTTCCATTTCTCTCTCTAGCCCTCACTTAGTAACTAGACCCCAAAGCAAAACTCTCCAATGTCCGTCAAAAAGACAACTGCAGAGACAACGACGTTCTTGTAGAATTCTTTCCTTGTTATCACAAACTTGAGGACCCTAACAAAACATATTTGACAACCCTAGCTGGCTACACAGAGAGAGAGAGAGAGAGACAGGCTGCGTACTGTGCTCTTAACGGTGACTTAATGGTGGCCGGAAAAGTGAAGGTCGCGATGGGCTTCCACAAGTCACCGCCCAAACCCACTACGCTTCCCTCTCCAAGCTCCGCCAAAGTCTCGTCCCAAAAGTCCGCTTTCTCACGCTCATTCGGTGTTTACTTCCCACGCTCGTCCGCCCAGGTTCAGCCCCGCCCTCCCGACGTGGCTGATCTTTTACGCCTCATCGAAGAACTCCGGGAGAGAGAGTCTCGCTTAAAGACAGAACTTCTCGAGTACAAGCTTCTAAAAGAGAGTGTCGCCATTGTTCCTGTGCTCGAGAACCAGATTTTACACAGAAACACGGAGCTTGAAAGCGCAACAGACAGAATCGAGTCCTTGGGGATTGAGAACAGCAAATTGAAACAAGAACTGCGTGAAGAGAAGACGAGATTTGACGAAGAGAGAAGAGAATGGGAGAAGAAGGTGAAAGAACTAGAGAATGAGATTACGGAAATGAAGAAAATGGCGGAGGAGCTTTCTTCTTCACAGAGGTTTCAGGGCTTAATGGAGGTTTCAACGAGGTCGAATCTCATAAAATGCTTGAAAAAAGGGATCAAATCTACAGATATTATTAACAATGACATTGCTCAAAAGCCTGAAACTATCACTACTGTAGAGTATTCCAAAAGAGATCAAGAGATTGAACTCGAGAGGCCGAGGCACTCCAGGTGTAACTCGGAGGAGCTCACCGAGTCAACTTTCCGATCCCGCGTTCCCAGGATTCCGAAACCACCACCGAAACGATCGTCATCATCGTCAAACTCATCATCGTCATTATCTAACGGCTCTGACCAAACGGCTTCCGCATTCCATCCGCCGCCGCCGCCTCCTCCACCGCCTCTGATGGCTTCTACAGGTGTGAAGAAGGTTGGTCCGCCGCCGCCTCCACCTCCGCCGAAGGGTGTGAGAATGGGAGTGACTGCTAAAGTGAAGAGAGTGCCGGAGGTGGTGGAGTTTTATCACTCTCTCATGCGGAGAGATTCGAGAAGGGAGTCAGGTGCCGGAGTTACGGAGGTGTTGCCGGTGACTGCTAATGCACGTGACATGATCGGCGAGATCGAGAACCGGTCGGCTCATTTACTGGCGGTATGTGGTCCGGTTTATAATATATTTACATATTTTGCTGTTGTCTGACAGGTCCTTGAACGTATTAATTCAGTTCTTGTCCTATCTAGTTTCTTTAATTTTTGGGCCTTCGACCTTTTCCTTACATAAGACAGTTTTTAGATTTGAAGTTAGGTATCTGGACTGTGGATTAATATTAAAGAACAGGATTCCGTACCTTTTATTAAAGGTGGTGGCAAATTGGACATTTTACACAGAATTGAATGGTCACTTTACTTGTGAGGATGGATCATGGGATGGGACTCCTCATCTCTGAAACCAATGAGTGTAAATTAATCAAAAGTCTATGTAGTTGTCCTATGTTTTGGTGGAATTCGTGATTAATGTTGGTTTTAACAGATAAAAACTGATGTGGAAACACAAGGTGAATTCATAAGGTTTTTGATAAAGGAAGTTGAAGGAGCTGCATTTACAAACATTGAAGAGGTGGTGCCTTTTGTTAAGTGGCTGGATGATGAGCTATCTTATTTGGTAAAACAATCTTCGTCTTCAATTTCCAGTGAAACCCATTTGTTTAATCGAAATGTTGTGCAAGTTTTGTGCTTTACGAGCTTACTTTCTTGCTCCTTCTTGCTGTTGGTGTTTAGGTTGATGAAAGAGCTGTGCTTAAGCACTTTGAGTGGCCAGAGCAGAAAGCTGATGCTCTGCGTGAAGCTGCATTTGGTTACTGTGATCTCAAGAAGCTAGAATCTGAGGCCTCCTCATTTCGAGATGTTCCTCGCCAACCATGTAGCTCTGCTCTCAAAAAGATGCAGTCTCTACTAGAAAAGTATTTCACATTAATAAACTTATCAAGGATGATCACATTAGCTTCTGTCATCTGTGCATTGCCTGATTTTCTAGTTGCTGTGATTGCTACAGGTTGGAGCATGGTGTGTATAATCTATCAAGAATGAGAGAATCATCCACCAAAAGATACCAAGGATTTCAGATTCCGACGGATTGGATGCTTGAAACAGGAATCATGAGCCAGGTAACATCTGTTCTTCTACCTCAGATGGTTGACACATCGCCTGCCTTGCAAATCATAATTATTACTACAATGTTTGATCCCCCACACAATCCCACCTTTTGATAAACTGAACTAGAAAATTGGCTTTTAGAATGGTCCCACCTAATGGATCCTTTGTAATAAGTCTCGGGACAGACAAAAACTTGTACAATATTTTTGGGACAGTCAGCTTTAAATTATTAAACTATGAGAGGCAGAACTTGGAAGATTACAAAAAAAAGACTAGATTTTTCTGTCCACCTCTGAACGCGAACATGTGAATTCCCAGTTCTCCAAGATGTATTTGCTTGTCTGCTTCTTTGTAACTTCGTGTCATTGACCCATGGGACATTACCCGGTGTTTATTTATAAAAAAAACCAATGGACCATTCCATGCACTGCAAGTTTGTAAGTTATTATGCCCAAGTTTTAATGAAATCCAAATTCAGCAGCTTGATACGCATTGGTCTAATTGCTCTGCCAATATATTGTTGCAGATCAAGCTGGCATCTGTTAAATTAGCAATGAAGTACATGAAGAGAGTCTCTGCGGAACTTGAAACTGTTGGCGGTGGACCTGAGGAAGAAGAACTCATAGTGCAGGGGGTTAGATTTGCGTTCCGCGTTCATCAGGTGAAACGTCGACTCAGTTTGTATATATGTATATCCATATATATATATATAACTAAAATTAACCAGTTTGACATTCGATGGGTTGCTAGTTTGCTGGAGGTTTCGACGGGGACACAATGAGGGCTTTCCAAGAGCTAAGAGATAAAGCTAGTTTATGCCATAACCAGCAACAGCAGAAACTCGTTTGCAGGACCTCAACTTGCTAATCTGTAGCAAACTCAGCTTCAGAATTATCACTCCTTTGGTTTTTGTAAAGATAAAACAATCATGTTCGTAGAATCAATACCATATTCATAAATTTCATTTTTTTCTTATTTATTTAACTTCAAATGACCATATAAATTTTAATGTGGCCATTCCTTTGAGAGCTTTACAAGCTTGATGCCAACTTATACGTAGCATAAAATGTGTGTGCCTCTTTCAACTAGCGAAGCAGCATAGTTTATTGCAATTACAAAAGCTTGTAAAGGAGTTTGTGAGAATGACAAATTTTGCCCAAAAACTTGGTTTACGTAAACACTTCACTTCTTGTTTAATGACAGTGAGAGTGTGCTGCATTGTAATGAATTTCGTACCATATCGGTCAAAATAAGATGTTTCGGTATGAAGTTTACATACTGGCCTGTTTTGTCTAGTATCGGCCGATATTTAAATATCGGTTAGTATTCAAAATTTTGAAAAAAATTTAGGGGCATTTTTGTAAAACGTGAAAAAAATAAAAATCCAAACCTCTTTATTTTTTGACAATCTGAGTCTCTTTCTTTACCATTATTAATAACATAATATGTAAATTCATATAGTAATTAACGTGAAAAGAAATACTAGTCATATTTTTTATAAAAAATAATTAAAAATATGTTAAAATAAAAATTAAGAGGCCTCAATTTTTTTTATTTCTTTTTTAAATTGTTAATATAAAATATAACAATGTTTTATTAATAATAACAATTACATATTAAAATAAAATATAAATTATTTTTATTTTAAATTTATATTATTATAATTTTTTTGAACAAGATTGATTTAAATTATAAAGTACAATATTGACCAATGCTAATATAATACCATATAAAATTCAATTTAATACTAAATCGATACGGTCGTATCGTTGATATACTGAAGCTCTACTTTTTACGAGATACTACTAAGTAAGACATGTCTTAAATAATAAGACGTTAGTACTAGGAGAGTTTGACAACTGTCGAAAATAATATAAAGAAAATAGTACGAACAATAATTATTTGGTCTATTTTTGTGTCAGGAGTTTGGATCTTTACGTCCTCTTGACACTAGCATTAATTTGCTTTTGACTTCTCAGTCTCCCCGATTAGTACAAGTCTGATGTCAGTTTCATATTCTTGTCTGAGACTAATTTGCTTTTGTAATTTTCGTATTCTTTTAAATTCAATGCATATCTCACGATATCATATCGTGTATTTTTTTATTCTAACACCTATTGCTCGTAATTACAGTCAACTAATATGAATTAAATAAAATTGATTAAAAGTCTATAATACTCTTGAAACTTGACTGTAGTAATTGTTTTGGTTAAAAAATAATATAACAAAGGTATATGCTGCACATAATTGAGTAGGTAGTAAAGCAATAGTTACTATGATCACACTTTGGAACATGACTAATGATTGAAAAACTAAATCAGCTTGACCATTTTAATTGTAAAAATTTTGACCCATTCAATTCACAACTTCAATTTAACTTAATAACATTTGTTATTAAAAATCGATTGACCTATTGATTAATCGACCTTTTTTTATGAACTAATCGATTTTTATAATAAACCAGTTGGTTTTTATTTATAGCCTTCTTTTTTTATTAAACTTTAATCTCTTTAATAGACCTTTATATTCTCCTCATTAAATCCTATTTAGGATCTTCAGTTTTGTTCAATCTTTATTATATATTGTTTGAACCTTTAAACCTTTTATAATGGACATAAATGAAAAAATTAAAATTATGGTCAACTAGGATTTAAAGAGTAATAAAGAGAGGTGTTTGTGTAGCAAAGAGGCAGAACCTCTAAAGTAAAAGAGAGGGGTAGATCTTTCAAGAGAGAGAGAGAGAAAAGAAGAAAAAGAATGAGGAGGCGGAGGAGACTTGGAGGAAGAATGAGACCTGATTTCTAACAATAGGTGAGTGGGATTGCATCCCTTCTTAAATCCCTCTTAAAATGATTTTTTGTGTGATGATTTTGAGTAAAATTTTGCTAGGAAGACTGGTCATTCATATTGTTTATATGTTCTAAATGATTGTAAAGAGATTAAAGAAATATGGTGTAGTTAATAAAATATAGGTTAATAAGTGTATTTAAATGCGAATGAGTAAGATATTTTGCTCCAATTATTTTGGGGTCAAAATTAAGAATTCCATAAAGTGTAAAAGATAAAAGTTGTAGGTATACATGTATAATTTATCTTTTTAATTAATTTGACGTTTAGATTTGATTAGCATCGTTTCTCCAATTAGAGATTTATCCTTTTTCTACACAAGAATGAAAGTCCAGTTTTCTTTTATTAGCGAAGCTATTAGTGTATCCTTTTAGTGTTTGGTTGAATTTTGATAGTAATTTTATGATGTTATTTTAAGTCTTATGCATGCTTTGGTTTAAGAGTAGCAAATAACCTAAGGGACCTTTATGCTCTAGGACAAATTTGCATGTTTATATGTAGCTATTTCCACTACACTACCTCACCAAATCACCATTAGTACTAGATTTAATATTCTCTTGATTCTTTTTATATCTGTTGACATCATGAATTTTTTTTCTTATAATTTGTTTTAGCTGCTTATGTTGCTTGTTCCTAATAACTACTTATTTATAAAAGTGCAAGATAGTTAAAATTGGTAATTATATGCAAAACTGCAAGATGGTTAACAATGGTAGATCTTTATCAAAGATGGATGATGAACAAAATGAACCTAGTATAGTGGAGGAGTCAGAAGCTATAAAGGCTCTTAATCAATAATTCGATGCTATAGTCGGAACTTCAAATAATGCACCTAGGCTAGAACGATAAGTTGTTATTAGCACTGGTAACGTGATCTTCAAATTATATGATTATACATTTAAAATTTTAATATAATTTTATATATGTCTATTAATTGTTATTTTTTAAATAGGAAATGCACATTCTAAAAAACATGGATGAGGACTAACAATCGATGCTAGACTTGCCAAGAAGAAAGCTGAAGGAAAACAAATTGATGTTTAATTTCCTTCTCCGTACTATAAGTTATGCGGTAAGTATGCCAACCTTTTTAATTCAAAAGTTACCTTATATTAGTACTAAATTTATAACTTAATATTTTATAAACTAATTAATTGATTATATTTTTATTTATTTCGACGTTTAGATTTGATTAGCATCGTTTCTTCAATTAGTGATTTATCTTTTTTCTACCCAAGAATGAAAGTCCAGTTTTCTTTTATTAGCGAAGCTATTCGTGTATCCTTTTAGTGTTTGGTTAAATTTTGATAGTAATTTTGTGATGTTATTTTAATTCTTATGCATGTTTTGGTTTAAGAGTAGCAAATAACCTAAGGACCTTTATACTCTAGGACAAATTTGCATGGTTATATGTAGCTATTTCCACTATACTACCTCACCAAACCACCATTAGTACTAGAATTAATATTCTCTTGATTTTTTTTATACCTGTTGACATCACGAAATTTTTTCTTATAATTTGTTTTAGCTGCTTATGTTGCTTGTTCCTAATAACTACTTATTTTTAAAAGTGCAAGATACTTAAAATTGGTAATTATATGCAAAAATGCAAGATGGTTAACCATGGTAGATCTTTATCAAATATGGATAATGAACAAAATGAACCTAGTATGGTAGAGGAGTCAGAAGCTATAGAGGCTCTTAATCAACAATTCGATGTTATGGTGGGAACTTCAAAAAATGTACCTAGGCTAGAAGGACAAGTTGTTATTAAAACTGGTAACGTGATCTTCAAATTATATGATTATAAATTTAAATTTTTAATATAATTTTATATATGTCTATTAATTGTTATTTTTTAAATAGGAAATGTACATTCTAAAAAACTTGGATGAGGACTAACAATCAATGCTAGACTTGCCAAGAAGAAAGCTGAAGGAAAACAAAATGATGTTCAATTTCCTTCTCCGTACGATAAGGTATACGATAAGTGTGCCAACCTTTTCAATTCAGAAGTTACCATATATTAGTACTAAATTTATAACTTAATATTTTATAAACTAATTAATTGATTATATTTTTATTTATTTTGTAAGAAACAAATCAATATTGAAATTCATCTAAAAGAATAGCCAGGAAAATTTACCTTAGAGAGTTTTAGTATGTAGTAGTTTGAGATAATTGTAATAAATATAATTGTCTTGGATATTAATTTTCCCAATTTTATATATTCGAAATTATAATTTTGTACATTTTGGTGATTTTTATGTATTTTATATATACTAATCATTTTTATTTGCTTGTGTGACAATATCTTAGCACTAAAAATCTATATCATTTGTGACAATTTCTATTTTATGGCCACCAATAAATTTTTTTTGACGATTAAGCAATTAAATTGTTAAATTTAATAATATTATTTGTGAAAAAACAAACAAATTAACTATATATATATTGTAAGATAAAATTTTTATTTAGTGACAACATTATTGTAACATATAACTTCCATACTTATGAAGAAATTTGTTAGACAATATGCTCACCGATCCAAATTTCTTTTACCACTAATACAATTCCATTGTTGAATTAATAGTTTTATTTGTGACAATAATAAATACACTAGTGACAACATTTTCTGTAAGAACACATTTATATTTTTGCGACAAAATGATATTGATACTTTTTCCTTAAAATAGTAGTCACTAAGTAATGGACACTGATAAAAGAAGCACGAGTAACAATTATTTTGTCATTATTTCTAGTTATTTTAGTGGCGACAATGTTGTTACAATAAAATGAAATATCGTTACGACTTTATTCGTCACCACTTTATATTATTTGTGTCGACAAACTTGTCATAAATATGTAAAGTTACTGTGGCCATATAGTGTTGTCACACATTCTATAGTTTTTGGTGTCTGTACTTTTGTCACAATAAAATGAATTATTGTTACGACTTTATTCGTCACTACTTTATATTATTTGTATCGACAAACTTGTCATAAATTTGTAAAGTTACTGTGACCATATAGTTTTGTCACACATTCCATAGTTTTTAGTGTCAGTACTTTGTCATAATAGTATTTCATAATTGTGACCATTTTCCTAAATTAGTCACTATTTCATTAGTAATGAAAATATTTGTGATGGGTGGTGACAACTTCAAAAATTGACCACTATTAATAATAGTGACTAATATTACTACTTTTAGTGACAACTTTTGTTTTCACTAAAAATACAATTTATTGTAGTGAGCGAAGTAAATTAAACAAAGTTTCTTGGATAAGACCTAAGCAATATCATTTAGGCAATAGATATAAGTGACCTGATTTAGGCAAATTTCCTTAGACAAGACTTAAGTGAGGTAGCTCAAGAAAAAGACCTAAGTGATATGACTTAGGAAAAGAAATTGGGATCCATAGATTAAAGAGTTAATAGAAATAAAAATTTGATGATGGGTATGTATAATAAAAATTAAGCTAGATGTGTGCTTTATGCTTGATATGAAAGTTTTTCAAAGAAATGATATCTTGTTAAGTAGTTGATGATTATGGTGATTAATGAACTTGTGCCTTAGTGACTGTAATGATGATAGTGACTGTAATGACGCTTAATTTAATTAAAAATATGTCTTATTTAAACCTTGATATAAAATGTGACAACTGATCTTATATCTTAATGTGGGTGATGCTTGTGTTGGAGTGTTGTAGAATATCCATTAGTCATATGGTTACGTATGAGCATAGATTAGAAACTTAAGACTTGTTTTATAAACCAAATGGTTTTCAAAATGAAAATAAAATTTTGATGCATGATAAAAAAATTAGAATGTATTTCCAATGCATGACCACTCGCAGGGTAAAACATTTTTCTCATTGAGTGTAATATTCATGTTTTCATTTTTTCTCCTCCTTGATAAAAAGGAAAAAAAAAAAGGTTATTAAATTGACTAACCAGCAGCAGCAGTGAGCATGAGCAAAGTCTAGATAAGGATAACCAATGTTTAACTGTTTTCATTTTTCTTATATATTTAATTTCAAAACCAAAACCGAACAAAATTTGAGAAGAGGTAGCTAAACATGTTAGAAATCCAATGCCTCAAGAATCACTCGATTTGGAGGTCAGACGAAGGCATTAGGGTCGAAAGAATCCAATATGTTCTAGCCCTAACTTCAACTGAACATGTCTTGGCGCGAATGCCATAACTTCTCCTACAAATATCAGATTGACTTCTTTTTTAGACCGTTGGAAAGAAGAAATCAAGATCTACAACTCGTATTAGAGGCCTCAAAGCGAGATTCGGCCTCTAAACTGGTCAAAAACACAGTTACTGAAACTGACCCGAGGATGTCCGTTAAACAGACTTGCATGTCCGTTTAACGGACATACACTGGCCAAACAGCCCAAATTCGCCGAGAAGGTCCGTTAAACGGACTTGCATGTCCATTTAACGGATATGGACTAGGCAAAGGGTCCAAATTCACCTGAGAAGGCCCGTTAAATGGACTTGCATGTCTGTTTAACGAACACATACTGGGCAAAGTGTCCCAAACCTTCTTCCAAGCCTCTCCAATGCTTCCCTCTTCCATCCTAACACCATATCAACTCATAATCTCCCCAATTTCAACCCTTCAAGTGCAACAAAACTTCATAATCAAACAAATATCAATCTAAAAGAATCAAATTCCCAAATCTCACCCAATCCATCATAGCTATCAAGTTCAAACTTCTTATACCACGCCATCACTTGTAAAGCTCATGGCTCTCAACTTCAACATCCAACACATAAGCTTCCCAACTACAACAAGCTATTCTAAACACAAGCAATCATTGGAAATCTCAAAATTTGGTCAAGCACATTCAATACGTATTCAAACTTTAGGAATTACATAATTATATAAAAGGGAACTTTTCAAGTTCTCCATTCATTTCCAATCCAAATGAAGTTCATACAAGGCTTCATTCATAACTTTAAATACATATCGACATTACATCAAAATCTTAACACAAGTTACAAAATACAATTGATACTCAATGTTCAATATGCTATTAAAGCTATCCAAAAATCTAACTACTAACGTAATATAAAAGCTAACTCTCTCGCTATTTGTCCAACTGCCTTGCAAGGATTTACCGGTCTTTTTGATCTGCACCTGAGGAGTGGGAAAAATTGAGTTCAGCTTCACAACTCAGTGGCTAAAATATTTATAGCCATCGGCTATAAGCCACACAATCAAACATATCTATAAATATAAACACTCATATAGGCATACACCTCATAGTGAAAATTTAACATTAGAATTCAATAATTTCACAATTCATAACATCATCACATATTGAATGTACTTCAATTTAAATCATAGCTAAACACATCATAATGCAAATGCACAATCAAACGGCTCGAGGGTTCCGTGAAATAAAACGGTGAAACTGAAGTTTGCACCGTGAACGAAACGAGTCCATTTTCGGATCTCGTGGGCCATAAGCGGGCAGCCGGGAGAAGGTTTATTGTCTACGTGCACGCGACTACGAAACGGTTCCTCTCTTGCCCAAACACAACCAAATTTCATGCTTTATTCAATCATTCATACACAAAATTCCATGATTCAATTGATTGGCATAACAATCATCTCAAAATGTCAAGCTATCATTAATGCCTAACATGACATGAAGACAATTCTATTGTTTTTGTCACAATGGTATACATCAAAATGAAATATCAACATAACAATTCCAAACAAGTCATTGAGCACACAATACACATACAAGGCATTTTGCCCATATTATTCAACAACTATAAATAATTTACCCACCTTGTACTCTTGAAAATCCAAATTCAATGACTCCCTTCTTCTTTCCCTTGAATAGACTCTTAGTTGCCTAAACACAACCAACAATTCTCATTAATTTAATTCAATTGGAATTTTCCCCAAAAATCCTAATTACCACAAAAATGGAACTAAACCCTAATCAAGCTTCAATCTAACCTATCCATAATCAATCTAGGTTAGAACTCTCAAAACCTAGCTTAGAAACCCAAAGCCCTCTGGATTTCACCATCTTCTTCTTCCTTTAACCATTCACACACAAACCCCTCTTTCTCTCTCTAGAACTTCTCTATCTCAACAACACAACCTATTTCTTTACCAAAGCATGAAGAAGAAGATGAAACTTACCTTATAAGCCTTGATTCTTCTCTTGTTCCACGATTTTCCTCCCTCCTTCTTAGCTTTTTTTATTTTCTTCTCTCCTTCCCTCTCTCTTTTTCGTTCTCTCTCTCTCTCCTCTCTAGCTTCCACGACCTCCTCTCCTCTTCTTTTAATTTTCTCCCCTTTGTTACTCCTTCTCTTCCCATTATACCCCCACTTAACCTTGCTCTCCCAAAAATACCCCCATTTTGTCTTACATGCTTTACACTTCCATTTAATTCACTTACATTACATTAATCCTACTTCACCTAACACTTCATTTAAATTTTCCATTTCCTCCACTCCAATCTAATTAAGGACCAATTCTAAAATTAAAAAAAAAATAAACAAACATAAATACTATTTAAACAATTCATGCAAATCTGGAAAAAATCAAGGTCCAACAACTCTCCTCCCCTAACAGAATTTCGTCCTCAAAATTCTTACCTGAACTATCGAAAAGATGCAGATACTTCTCCTTCATCGCGTCCAAAGGCTCCCATGTTGCCTCCTCTATCGAATGGTTTCTCCATAAGACTTTAACTAGCTTCACAACCTTGTTCCTCAAAACCTTTTCCTTCGAATCTAGAATCTCCACTGGTTGCTCCTCATATGTCAAATCTTTCCTTAGTTGAACCTCTGAAGGTTGAACTATGTGCGATGGATCTGATCGATAGTTCCTCAACATTGATACATGAAAGACATTATAAATCTTAGACAATTCTGATGGCAACGCTAATTTGTAAGCTAAAGGCCCAATCCTCTCGACAATCTCATAAGGGCCTATATACCTCGGACTTAGCTTGCCTCTTTTACCAAATCTCAAAACTCCTTTCCATGGAGAAGCTCTAAGAAATACTCTGTCTCCCACTTCAAATTTCATCTCTTTTCTATGCGCATTCGTGTAGCTCTTCATTCTATCTTGAGCTGCTTTAAGTCTCTGCTTCACTCACTTAATCTTATCAACAGTGACCTGCACCAACTCCAGTCCTACAAGTCTCCTTTCACCTTCCTCATCTCAACAAATAGGAGTTCTACACCTCCTATCATACAAAACTTCATATGGTGCCATATGAATTCCCGAGTGATAGGAATTATTATAAGCAAATTCTATTAAAGGCAAATGATCATCCCATGAGCCTTTAAAATC
>JANZLX010000002.1:33089796-33127149 GCA_025531955.1 Erythroxylum orinocense
ACGACCAGGAGACTTCACTTCTTTGGGAAGAGAGAGAAACTATTAAATGTGTTTTGTTACGGTGCCGAGAAAAGTTAAAGGTCTGTATTCTACGCCTAATATTATTTTATCTTATTCTATCTTATAAAATTTTAGTTATTTATTTTATAAAATTTATTTAAATTTTATATGAGACTTACATAAATAAATAGTTCAAATTTATTGAATACAATAAGACACCATAATATTTTATAAAAAATATGAACTTTTACTGGGGAGAATTTCCTACTCTTATCGAATTTTGGCTGGTTTATTTTGATCGATTAAAAAAAATTATTATAATAGTTGACTAAAGAGAAAGCCGTTGATAACAAAGTACGATAACGTCATCCACCTTTTTATATGAGAATCATTATTTCATCTCATCTTTCTTATCCTTTTGCTCTTTTTGATTTATACTTATTTTGCATAATTCCTTCTAATGTACTTTACGGCCTTCTATTTTTTTTCAAAATGACTACATTAATAAGTGTGTGTATTAGCAGGGCTTGAAATCCTCTGTCCCACCTATGCTGCCACTGTGCCACAAGTGATCCCAGCTATTTATTAGAGTCTAATGAATGGCTGAGATCACTTGTGACACAGGGGGCACAGCATAAATGGAACAGAAAATTTGTTCCCGTATTAGCAGAGGTTGATAATTGAAAAGGACCACGTTTACGCAATTTATGACTTCAAGAGTTGATTGACCCTAAACCAATTTCAAGAAGATTTTATGGCGACACTTATTAGGTTGTTTGAAAATTTTCAAATTGGATTCAATTATATTAATAAGATATCGAATTGAATTCAATTTACATAATTTAGAACAAATTTAATAATATTAGAATTGAAATAAATTATACCGTTTGAAACACAATCAAAATAAATTTAATTATTTCATATAGCATTTTTTCCCTTGATTAAAAAAATATGAAATTTTCTTAATTATTATTAGCAAATTGAAGATGTAGTGCATAAATTGATACAATTTGGTAAAAGGATTTTATGATTTATTCTTTATTTTTTAAAAATCTCATATTTCTCTAAATTTACAATAATAATTTCATAATTAATGTAAAATTACAATTTCCAAATATAAAAAATAAAGGAGAATTAATCTAGTTATTAATCATATATAAATTACCAGGCAAAAATAGGTGAAAAATTTCCATATCCTTGTTGAAACACTGCTTTGAGTGTGTATGCAGCACAAGAAGCTTTGCCAAATTAATACTTGCATGAATTCAATTCCGATATTTAGAAGAGTAAATTCAATTTGTAGAGGATAAATTTCCATTACATACATAATTAAATTAATCCCTTTTTTGTATTTCCAAACACCTTAATTAAATTCAATACTACTACAATTTAATTAAGGTGTTTCCAAACAACCTGTAAATTTTTTAAAACATTACTAGTAACTCTTACGCACTTTTAAAAATTAGTTTAAATGTGAATTTGGCTTGAATTTACTTTCATGTGACAACCAGTCGGGACCATTATGATCAACTTCCAAGTTCAGTAATAAAGTAAATCATCGACTCAGTTGTTAACCGAATCATTACTAGCTTAAAGTAAGACATTGGCAACTACCGCCAACACAATACCAGTGGCAATACCAGCAGCACTTCAACGTCCAAGTAGCACATTTCTTCTGGTTCTTAAGACCTACCCATGTCAGCAAAAATCATACGGACTGCTGATGAGGAAATCGCTAGCAATTTATGCAATCACCTCATTTACTAATTCCGATGCTTAATTGAGAAAATAGCAATTTCCCACCTGATTAGTCGATTGCTCAAGTACAGAACTACAATCGGCAGGGACTTTCTAGCTGCCTCGGCGAATTCTCATAATACTTTTTGACATTATCACGTGTATTCTTAAGTCAACTTGAGGATGATACCTTTTTCTAAATGTTATTTAGTATTTATTGCACGATCTATCAACAAATGTCTTCTAGAGGCAAACGCTATCAGAGTCTTAGAAGTATATAAAAGGGGGAAAAAAAAACTTGCAAACTGCTAAAACAAAATCTGGGTAGTTGAATACTAGTATCTCCGTATCCAACAATCACTGCACTGCCCCTAACTCCACAACCACAAGAAATGCTAATAGGATGCCCAAACTTCAAGAGGCAGTGTGGATAGAGGTGAAAGGGCTCACCACAGCGTTTCACCAACGAGACAGAAAACATCACCACCAACATCATTAGTCAGTTAACAGCACCCACTCAACGATTGCACCGTCAATAAATCAAGTAAATGCTAGTTAAGTAAATTGGTATAGCAGAATCCAATAGAAAATTCATCTCAGAAAAGATAAACCAAAATCCAACTGCTTAGCCTTCTTCCTCAAACAAGTGTAACCACCCAAATTAATATTACCCTACCAAGGAAACGTATAAACAACAAAGGATCTTTAAGGACGAATGAAACAAGAGCCAGAAAGACTCACGACCAGCTGGTCATCTAAATTACCCATTAATAATTTCAAAAAGAATCACCCAGCAACTACAACAGCCAATATGCCTTGACAACACATACTTGTCAGGTATTCAGGGACGATAAATATAGGATAGCTACAGGAAAGATCAAGAAACATAGGTTTGTTAAGAATCCTATCGCCAAGTTATCAAGGAAATTAGCATAAAATCACCCTACTATGGAAAGCAGAGAAGATAATTCAACAGCATTTGATAAAGTGGTGGACACTGCATATTTCAGTAATCCAGGAACATATGGCTAACATCTACCAACAAAATTTGCCATATGACATATAAGAATATCATATTGTAAAGAGGAAAAAGAAAAACAACGCATATCATTAGATGCTCATATACTTGAGACTTAAAATCCAAGTAGTACATTGATCATGCACCAGGTAACTATAATTACGTCCACGTGGAGCATCAGTTACACTTCTAGAATGCGACCAGCATTTGCAGTTGATTTGCCCATGCTCCATATGTAATTAAAATACAAAAGTTTCATAACAGCATACGATTCCATGATGTAAATTTCTTGTTTATGATTTTCTCCTTGTGGGCAAAATGGCCTAAACGACATGTCACATAAAATATTAATGCAGACCAGCAAAGAACTGAGAATGCAAGCCTGATACAGCTCAGTGGGGCCTAACATGAACAAGTTCAGATAAATTAGAGCATCAGAATCTTTGAGGCCGTGCACATTAGTTATCCTTATAGATTAGCAAAACCGAAAACATATTAAGGATTAAGAATGAAAATTGTGTACAAGCTCCTTCATCATTCCTTGAGCTATTTGGTAACTCAGAACAAGGACTAGGGAAGTATCTGGATATAAATGTTTTATTTTACTTGATTCCATATCTACAAGAAAATGAGTTTCAAATATGAAGAATTAGTCATTTACCAGCTGAGTTGTGCAGGAAATGTTTGTAGACAATTTTATAGAAAGGAAAATATTAATAGAAAACTAATAATATAAAAATAAACTAAAGTCTTATATGTTACTAAAGTAAATTCTGTTGTTTGGAATTACTAAAACATGAATTGTAAAAATTATTACTAGGTTATAGTCGGATAATTAGACAGAAATGTTTAGGAAGTTGTTCAAAACAACTTTTGTTTTAATTGTCTGAAAACTAAATCACAATTTTGTAGCATACACTATTTTTAAGACAGTCATTTGCAATACCTAATTTTCAAAATCAAACAATAAAACTAAGAAAAAGGAAAAGAAGATGAAAAAATCTAAAGAAATATAAGATTTAAATGTTAACAATTGTAAGCAATTGAACTTGACTCTTTTGTTTTATCTTATCAGTCAACTATTGTAAGTTAAATACTGTACTAATCCTCCTTAACTGAAGGGCTACAAAGTAGTGGGACCCAAATTATTAGTTTTATGTCAAAATCCAACACGCAAAACTAACTTATTAGTCTGGGGCCCACTAGAGTTATTAAGAAAGTTATACCAGAACCTAATCTAGGGCGCAAGCTTGAGACTTTGTTAGCAACTTTATTTCTGTTCCAGCTGGATAATAGGTATATAGATGTGTAAATCATATATTAGCCAAATTGATCCTGAATATTAAAAGGCGTAAAGCTACATGAATTCAACCAGGAAATCAAGAATAACAAAATAAGAAATCAACATCTTCAACCAAACATCCATGAAGTTCTCACACACCTGTAAATATGCAGAAATAAATGTACACTACTCAACTTAATCAATTAGTAATTTGCGCATTGTTCAAAACAGAACTGATACAGTCACATCGAAGTAAAACAGTCACATATCAACTATAAATTTCTCATATAAAAAGTAACACAAAAACATATTAATCTGCAGAAGACAAGGTTTCTACTAGCTAAAGAACACAGAGAACCATAAAGGTTCAGCACTCCTCCTGAATTCACGTAATGGAAGCAGCAACTAAAGCACAGCAGTCCACAAAATAAAACCAAAGATTTCATTGTCTGCATTCACGTAATCACCACAACCATTTAAAGCATTTCAGCCCAAGAAGCTCTCATGCACCTGAACCAAACATCCATCAGAACTCAAACAAGTAATCAATATCAACAAATAAAAGGATTACATGCAAGTTAAGAAAACAAAGCATAAAATAAAGGTAAAGGCCATATTTGACCCATTCCTCCTGAGCATGTCTCCACCAAGTAGACGTAAACAAATAGATGGTGATATAAGTTGGAACACCTTTAAATAGTAGCTTAAAAGGAATTTGTCCCATAAAAAATGAGAGAAATTTAGAAACAAAGAGGATTGTGGCAAAAGACTAAAGACCGTACATAAAATAGAATGAATTTCAAGAAGAAAACCTCAAGAAGAGCTCAAACTATCAAGAAGAATACCACAGCAATCTTGGATAACTCTACAATCACTTTACAAACAGGTCATCAAAAAATTTCTTAATGGAACCATGCCTATGACCTACTGATAAAAATCTACACCACCGTCAGGAACACATCTCCGACAACAATGCACTAACATACACGACAATGAAACAGCAGAGAACAGAGGTTAGCAAAACCAATACGCAGCAAATCATAACTCCCAAGAGAAACCCAACACTAGGCCAACGTAAACAAAACAAAATTTACCAAGTGTAGATAGCAATAATAGTTACCTCAATAGTAGGGAGGCACGCCCTGATACATCCCACCAGGTGGAACTCTGGGCGGCATAGGCGATGGTTGGTGCTGTTGAGCCAACCCATAAGGGCCAACACCATCAGGATACGCACCGGACCCCATTCCAACTGAACTCGGCGGCATCCTATACCCAGTATTACTCATTCCACCATAATCACTGGAACCCGTCCCACCATACTGGGAAGCCCCATACACACTACCATAACTTCCACTCCCAATAGAAGGCGGCAACGAAGAATTCAACCCGTGGCTGGTACTGGTCAATCCAGAATACCCGTAACTCGGAAACCCACCAGGCATACCACCATATTGCGAACCAGGCATCGAAGACTGTGGCTGCGGTGGCTGCATTGGTTGTGGAGGTTGCATTGGTTGCGGTGGCTGTGACATATCACCAGGCCCTTGAGGCTTCGGCTTCTTGTTGTTGTCAACAGCCAACTTACATATTACTTGATGCCCATCAATGTTCTTGGTTGGGTCGGCAATGGCTGCTCTAGCACCTTCCTCAGTCCTGTAGATAAAGAAAGCAAATCCTTTTGTTTTGCCAGGACCTTTGTGAAACCCTAACGGGCCTTCTTCAATTTCTCCATACATCGCAAAGAATGCTAACAATCTCTCAGAAGAGAGCTCGAAAGGAACATTACCCACATAAATCTTCCTCAATGAAACGTCCACACTAGGACCGGAATTCGAAACCCCAGCCGAGGCCAACTGGGTCACCGTCATGCGACCATCAATTTTCTTGCTTGGCTCTTTAAGCGCCAAACGAGCGCCGTCCACGTGCTTAAACGTGGCGAATCCATAGCCCTTGGATTTCCCCGTGTTCTTGTCAAAGATCACGATGGCTTCCTCCAAATCACCAAAGGTGGAGAAGAGGGCGCGAAGACTGTCGGATGTGGTCTCGGGGGCGAGGCCGCGGATGAAGAGCTTCCGGAGAGAGGTATCAGCGTCGGCGACTGCGCGGACAGAATCAAGGACATCGGAGTGGAGGACAGCCGCGGTTTGGAGGATTTCCAGAAGCTGGTCTTTCGAGAAGGGCTCGATGATCTTGCGGATGTCTTCGGGAGTAAGCGGCGAGGCTGCGGCGGCGTGGATGGGACTGGTGGTTCCGTTCTCGTCGGCCTTGCGTTTCTTGTTAAAATCCATGGCTGTGAAAGGTTGTCAAGTGATTGAGATTTTGGTGGTGGTGCGTGGTGGAGGTGTCGAAGAATCGAGAGATGATTGAGGGTCTTATGTCAAATATAAACCCTAGACGATGGATTATCGAGTCGGTGTGACCCGAAACTCGGAAGCAAAAGGCCTAAAATGGACCCCTGTTTGAAGCCCAAATATACAATGCTATTGCCTTAAACTTGTCTTTTTTTAATTTTTTTAACCCAAAGCCGTAAAAAATTAAAAATTTTCAATCCCTCACGTAATTAAATCGTCTATTTTAAAAACTTGTTTTGACAATTCTACACAGATGTTTGATATAAATTATAATAAATGTAATTTTAATTTTAAAGAAGTTACTTTAATTTCATTTTAAATAAATAATTTGTAATTATGAATATGTAAATGATTTTAAAAGTTTCATGGTAATCATGATAAATCTCTATAATAGATAATTCATACGATGAATTTAATTACAGATACTTTTCAGACGTGACTTTTTCTATCTATTTGCGGCATTTTTGGAACTAATTAAAGTGAAAAATTCCTAGTTACACTATCAAAATCCTAAGACACTATTTAACAACATTAAATATACTAAAAAAGGCAGCAACCATTGAATCAAAGTGGTTCAAGACATAGATCAAGTACAACATCAGGAAATTCCAACTTTTCAGATCAAGGAGCAAATATAATTTTTATTCTTTTTCTCTTGTTTCTTTCTTTATTATTGATTTGTAATTGGATTTCCAAGATATTAAACATGTTTATGAGTTTCTAAATTTCATTTAGGGTTTATTCTGAATTTGTTTTGCGATTATGATTATTATTGATTCAATACATATTCTAATGTTGTGATAATTGTGCATGCTTATACTTGGCAACAAATCGAGAGTGTGAGTCAAAGTAATCCGATTAGATTGTATAACAAGAGTTGGTAGTTTAATAAGTCCTGTAATTATCAAATTAACAATCATTCAAAGAGAGATATTGTTCTTTGTATGAATACGTTCAAAAACACTCTAATTATGTTCACAACATGATGCAGAAGTTGTTTGACTAAGTAACCTAATAGTGAGTTTTTTCAATGTTGAAACACTGTTACTGAATAATCTCCACCACTTTTGACCGGTTCAAAATTTTTTCGGTCGGATCGAACAATCCGGTCCAGTTTTTAAAACCTTGCAAAAAAGGGTCTCTACTAATGTTTTGTCACTTGTGGTTAGACGATGCTACTAAACATACCATTAAGATCTATGTTATAAGATTTCTTTTGAAATGCTAACTTAATCAACTCACTCTAATACCATTTGATAGTCCCTAATGGCATTTAAGAGGGGAATGGGTTAATTGGATGTTGATAAATTTTAAACTAATAATTCCTAACTTAGCACTTTAATGATGAAAATTTGAAATGAAATAATGAATTTCAATAAATAACCCTTTTCTACAATTGCTCTCAAGACTCTTCTTAGATGTCCATTATGACTCTTCTTTCTACAAATATACATCTCAATATGTATACGATAAAGAATGTATTTAAATACTTATTTCATAAAAACTATAACCAACTAATTGGCTATAAGACATAAACCAACAATTGTCTCCATAAATAACATTTATATTAGTGTCCCCTTATGTTGCATCATTAGGTAAGTCACCCTGTCTATCTTTAAAATGCTTAGGAATAGATTTGTTGCTCATTGTCACTTTTTCCTTCATATCATTGTTTTCTTCTTTTCCTAAGGCAGAATATTTACATTTTCACTAGGAAGTGCAAATGATGATGTCATCATACATACCTTATTTAAGATAAACCTACAAAACATTAATTTTCCTATCAAGCAATAACTTGTTGATTATCTTCTAGTGTTGGTCCCAATACACTTCCCCATCTCCATGCTTTACTTCTTTGATCAATTACTTCGAAGAATTGAATTTGGAGATGAAAGTTAAACTATGAGATAAGAATTCACCAATAGTTGACTTTCTTATGAGTGAAATCTATTACATACTTATAGGAGAAACATTAGGCATTATGAACTTATTTGAGAACAAGATCAAGAAAGACAATTGAGTATTACTTATAAGGGACAACACTCTATTGGGATAAAACAATATCTTAGACATATTCTTTCCCTTTCTTTTTGTTTAAGATAGTCATGGTTGGAATGTTTAATGGTTTCCTGGATATATGCAAGAAATGGACAAAAGGTTTGCAAGTAAATTATAACATGACACTACTAGTGCAAATCATTAGTCTATATGTTACTAATTAGGATTCCTCTATAAGTGCATGGTTGAACATGTTTTAGGTCCCATGAAATGCAAAAACTATATAAAAGGATGGCAAAAAAGTATTATTAAACAAAGACTCAAAACTCATTGACTACCATCCAACTGCCAAGAAGCTAATTTCAACTAGGTGAATGTAACATACTCAAATAGAACAAGTATAATTTGCTTATTGAAAGAGGAGTTATGGTTTAACTTAATATAATATATAAAATAAGTGAATTTGAGTTTATTGTTAATGTGTTTATTTTCTAACTACAGTAAAGATCAACTAGATACTGCATCTATCTTTTTTATAGTATAGATTAGTTAGTACAAGTATTGATTTCCATGAAGACTAAAAGTACTAGTACTAACTGTCTTTCTATCATCTGGTATAACAAAATGGATGATTGAAATAAAAATAGATAAACTGAACCATATTTACTAATATGAAATAACAAACCAAAGCAACGAGCATAAATGAAATATTTAATTGAGAATTAAGATGTAGATGTAGAATACCTCTATAATCTTTAGATAATTGAATTTATCTTGATTCAATTATTGATACAAGTTGTTTGGATTAGAAGAAATTATAAAGTTATAATTATATTCTTTCTCCATAAATATAGCTCCTCCTATTCAGTTGATATATCAAAATCTCTTTCTGATCAAAATTGTTAAGAATGCATTAATTCATTCTATGAAATCTCTAGATAGATTTAACTCAACCAAAAAGATTTATGTAAACCTATCTTTAGGATTTCATGTAACTCTTATTATTCATACCACGATCTATTCATACATATAATTTCTTAATATATATATATTCTTTATATCACAATAGTTGAGTTTGCTAGTGAATAGTGACATTTTAAAGGAAAAATATATGCTTTAATGAGTACTCGATAGTGTAAGTTGTCCAGCATTTGTGGGCTATAATGGCTAGAATTAACTTATGTATGTTGTCTTCTTATAACAGTATTGCAATTTTTACACCTTTCTTTACTTTCTAAAAGATGAAATTTTAAATTTGTAAAATATGAAGCATTCTTATGAAAAATTAAAACATCATATAAAAGTTAAAAAATTAACATCCATTTCAAACACTATTTTCTAACATATCAGTGGTTATTATAATAAAAAAAAGATCTCTTAAGTTTTTTAAAATAAAAAAATTGTATTAACACAAGCTAAGTAAGCTTGACAAAATATACATCTTAATAGCATGAGTCTTAGATCATATACATTCCAGCATCACCTTATCCTTGCACTGAGTTTGTGATGCTTTTCTTTGCCTAGAAGGAGCTCCCTTTTTATAATGTAATATTTTAACTTTTTGTACATTTCTCGAAATTATATATTGCAATTTAGTAAATTATACATGTAACTTTTTGATAAATTAAGTTTCATTATCAAATAAGTTTGTTTTCATAATATAAAATTATTTTAAAATTAACTACTTTCAAGTGTTTCGACTTTTATATAAAATATAATTATTTAATTATAGAATAAACCTCTTTCATATTCATTATAAAATTACAAAAATAGAAAAAAAAAACGTTATTTGATATTCAATTTAAGTAGAATAAAAATATTTAGATGAAATACAAAAAACTGCGTAAAATACCAAACTTAATTCTAATTATAAGTATCACAAGGTTCCAAGATTCTATCTTACACGCACATGCCAGCTGAAAAAGCCAAAAACAACACTTATGCTATTTACACCGTACAGAATTGAATATGCACATGGAGTCTTCAACACCAACAGCCAACAAGATTTTGTGCTCTCAAGAAGACGAGCTAGAGGAATCAAAGAAAGCCATCCTCCTTCTCTTGTTAGGAAGTGTTGTTCTAGGTGAGTAGTCTGGTGAAGCAGAGCCTTTCTCCAAGACAGCAGTTAAGGCCCGGTGGATGGATTTCCTGAGCAGCTGTCTTGCCTCAGTATCATCAACAACATTATTGTTTCTGCAGCTGCTGAAAACGAACTCTACCTTTAGACGGTGCGCCAAAGTTGATATTTCTGCGTTCACGATTTTCAACTGGAGGGTTTCAATTGCTTGTCTAATGTCAGACAGAAGCGAGGGTCGATAATCACAACAGAGGGATGCCACGAAGGACGATGTTCCGTCACCACAACCATCATCATAAGCCTCAACTTTAACCTCGTCATCATCCATTGGCATGAGAAGTCCTACATTGACTTCCATTGCATTCTTCTTCAGTTGTTTCAGATGGCTAACGACTTCAGCAAGCAATGTGGCTTTGTCCATCTGCAGATCAGTCAAATAGTACTGAAGTCAAAATTAACACACAAACGTCAACCAATTGATCAGGGCTACGCTAAAACTGCTATTTCGCGGTCAATGACATATTTGTACTAGTGACATACCGGGCAGATATGCCTCCATATATCAAAGCTACCTGCAAATATAACTTGGTTAATTCTGAAAACAATTGTCTCGTTCATTCCTAAACTATTGTTTGACTTCTTAACATTACAAAATGCATATGACAATAACGTCAATATCAGAAGATAAAATAAAACACTGGCCATAGTTATTTAACATTGAAAATTGATAACTAATAATAGTTAATTATTTAATGTCATTCATCATAGGAAACACTTAATTTATTCATAAGTAACGAGAGCTGGCAATTTATTCATAAGTAACGACAAGCATACATAGTCGGTTGGGTGGCACTTTATTATATTAATACCCAACCGACTATATATGCTTTGGCTCTATGCAGCATTAGTTTATATGATAACGTGCTGTACAAATGGTCCAATGGGATTATTTATTGTTCAACAACCGCACAATTAGCTTACATAATGCAGGCTGAACTAATCTGCAAGATAAGCTGAGGTAAAAAGGGTTTCTATGCTCTCATCAAAATACGTCTTTCCTTTTCCTTCTTAGCCATAGTAGTTTTATCTAGATTCCTTTAGATACAATCTACTTGAAACACTAGAACGATAAAGAATGGATCAAATGGGATTATATTACTCAAATATACTAGTTTTCAGCAGTAGTTATTAGATTTTGCAACGAATACTCCACCTGTAATGTATCACAGAT
This sequence comes from Erythroxylum orinocense, assembly GCA_025531955.1. Taxonomy (NCBI): domain Eukaryota; kingdom Viridiplantae; phylum Streptophyta; class Magnoliopsida; order Malpighiales; family Erythroxylaceae; genus Erythroxylum; species Erythroxylum orinocense. The sequence continues at coordinate 33,101,494 of JANZLX010000002.1, forward strand.
CGTTTTCAGGAAAATTACCTGACCGGTAAAACAGCTTATATTCTACGTCACAAGAAGCACACAATACAAACTAGTTGAATTCATCTACTTAACATTAATGGACTTGTCATCCTAACTAAACAAAAATGCCACATGCCATCTTGCTCTACCTAGGCGTTGCAATACTAGAATCAGCATTGGCTTCTTAATTAGTTTCAAAACATTTCTAAAAAACTCATCCAAAGAACACCAGCATATTAGCTATAAACAGCACCTTATACGTGCTTTTTGCGTCTGTGTAATATTTTGGGGTGTTATTCTACTCCAAAGTAGGTGTCTCATCAACAAAATTTGGACCAACCTACTTGGGAGTTAAAAGATCATCTATGTATCATCAGAACTAAAAGTTCACACTTCATATGTTTGATTTCCGTAAGTCATCTAGCCCATTTTGATAAGTTTAGATGCATAATTTACTACATACAATCGAGCTAACACTATGAATTCACTAGTGAAAAGATGAGTATAGATTAGTAAGGCAAAGGGCAAAGAAAACAAGATTTAACTACCTTTTCAGGGCAGGGCACGAGACCGCGCAGAGTAGCGAGGTGGGCATTGATCCTTTCTCTTCTTCTCCTCTCTGCTTCACTATGGCTCTTCAAAGCAGCCAAAAGCTTGGCCTCCGACATCCCTTTCTTCCCAACTCTCGCCTGAGTCTTTACAAGCTCACACTTTTCACTATCCAACACCAAAGCTTGTGATGCAGTCGATGATCCACTTCGCAATAGCCCACTAAAATCTCCTAAATTGCTGGAAAACGGCTCCAGTGTTTGTTGGACAAAGCCGGAACCGAACGAAAAGTTAGTGTTATAACGGTAATCAACCATTGGCAATTTAGCTACGAAGAAGGAAAAGTACTTGAAAAGGGTTTTCGTTTTATGTATTCTATGAGCCAAAAGTGGAAGAAAGCAAGCCTGGCGGGCGACTGGTGGGAGCAAACCAGAAGGAGAGCTTTTGCAGAGGGAAGTTTTGTTTCTTAATAGATTTGGTCAAGACTGTTGTGGTTGTCGTGGTTCTAGGTGTGATCATACGTTCCATAACGCAAAAAAGACAAGCTATTGGGGTTCAAGGTGGTGTTGGACAAAGGTCAGAGAGAGAACATCCACATTTTCTTCTTGACAACCTTGAAGAGCATTCTTTCTTAGGTATGCTTGAGATTCTTAGAAAGCTCTGCTTGTTTTCGGGACAGAAATTTAGACTAGGCTTAAAACTGGCAATCTGTGAAATATTGTACACAGAAGAGAGAAAACCGACACTCGGAATCAAAAGGGTTTACATAAGAAGCTTGGAGAGACTGCAGATGCTTATAGAGGAAGAGAGAAAGGTTAAACAATGGATTGCAATGAATGGGAGGCAACATAAAGACTGAGCTTTATAGTTTCACTGTCAACGACGTACTTTGAGTATTGCCTGAAGCGGAAGTCATAAAGTCAAAGGACCTAACCACTGATTAGATTATCCAGAGATGCCAAGAAAGCTCTAAAATTTGATTGGATAATCATATGAAATATAGTGTGTTTTGGCAGTTCTTGAGTGGTTATGCGGTGCGGAAGATGCCACAAGGCGATTAGGAGATCGTAAAGGAATATGTTTAATGAAAAATACAAAAGTCAGAAGGAGCCTACTCAATTAGTGACTAATTGGGGAAAGACAAGTGAAATTTATTTAACCAAAGTGACGTGCATGCGCCGCCAACTTTCTTATAGTCAAGTTCGTTTAACCATTAAAGCCTGCCCTGTGAAGAATTATCAAAGAAAGTAAATTTGATCAACGTCATGGCATCACAACTTGTGCTCTCATGCATCCTATTGAAACTGAATTCAAGTTGGGGGCCAGAAATAATCTGATTATCTCATATATTACTTGGTGTTTAATTATTTCATCGGTTCAGCATAGAGAAGTGGAAGTATCCATTCAATTACACGAGGTGTTATGGTCACTTTTACTTAGTAGGTGGCTGGCTGAACCATTCAAATTTGGTAGGCTCAAAGCAGACAAAAACAAAAAGATACTCGTCTTGTTTAATTAATTATATTAGTGTTGCGGCAACTTTGTCTAAAATGAAGTTCATCAGTTGATCACCAGTCTTTACCTGTTAGGTGTTTGATTTTGAACATTAAACTTCCTTTTGCCGTTTATAAGATGTAGTTGAATTTGTGATTGTCGAGGCCAAAAGACAGAAGAAAAATATAGATTAGTCGGAGGTGTAGAGGAGCTGTCGCATCGCTTTTTGGTTGATAAATGTTTGCTCTAGCAAAGTCTCAACAACCCTTCCCTCGCTCGTTGACATCAAGATTCCTGCCTATTTAACTAAACAGCAAATCAACGTTTTTTTTTAATACAATAAAAAAATGTTGAATACAATCAACGTTTTGCTTCACACAAAGGTTCAACTCTTTTTTAAACAGGAGACCTTTAAGAGTTTTGGAAGACTATCACACTTTCAGGGCTACACTGGGTTCTATCACCTCTTAAATTCTAATTTTTTGTATATCAAATCTAAATTGGTTACCATGCCAATATCTAATCTCAAGTATTGGAGAACCTACGTAAAGAATCTTGTCACATTTATGAAGTCAATTTTGATTTCTCATCCAATTTAATTTGTATAAGAAACTGATTATTGGTTTTGACCACTAAAAAAACTATTACATTCTGTCATACAATACTGATAGACCACAATTATAATTAATAATGGAAACATTTAAGTTACCTGCTGATACTACTAGCATACTGCCATCTTTAATATATAATAATATGGTTTTGGTCAAGTTCTCACATAAGATCTTAAAAATGTAAGGTTAAGCACTTGATATATATATATATAACCAAACCCTTACAAGATATATATTTTTCTTCTTAAGCTTACTTGATATAATTAATTTCGTGGACCAAACTCCTCTAGGATATATATTTTTCTTATTAAGCTTACTAAATATTGGGAATAACTCTAAATAATGTATCTGTTATACCTCGAACTCTTCTAGGAAGTTAAAACTATTAAATGAGAAATTGTTGACAATTAGTTATGAGTAAAGAAAAAAGGAGAATTCTTGAATTAGAAATGAGGTAAGAAATGACTTAAGTACAAGATCGGTTATATGTGAAATGTTAGAAGTTAAAAGCTAGAAAATGTAGTTGAAACCTACTCATTGAGTGTGTTTCGGTGTTTTAGCCATAATTTTTTTCTTTAGTTATCCAAATGAAATGATTTTTAATTTGGAGTAATTAACTAGAGACTTAGGGCTACAAATTGTTTGATGAAATCGAATTTCAATTCAGTCTCTAAGAATTTTAATTTGTGGATGGAAGTTTAACACAGAACACTGTTTCAGTACAAGAACAGTATGAAAATATTTGGGCCATAACTTTTAGATTACTGAACTAAATTGAATGATTTTTGTGTCATTAGAAAGTTAAGACAATAAGGAATATTTTTCTAAAAGGAATTGTTATCAAATTCATTCAATTTTTCCATGATCATTAGTTAAGGAGTTAGAAGTATAAGATGTTAGTTTTAATAGACATAAAGGGGTAAAATGGGAAGGACAAGATAAATGAAGGGTAAAATGGGAAAAGACCAAATAAATGGTCTTGAAGTAAGAAAGAAAGAAGAGACATCGTGGAAAGAAAGAGAGAATAGAGAAAAAAACATGAGAGAAGAAGAAGGAAAGAAGAAGGTCGTGAGAGAAGCTAGAGAAGAAGAAGAAAACGTGGAAAGAAGAGAAATTAAGCTTGTTAAGGTAAGTTAATCATCTTTTCTTCTTGCTTTATTAGAGAAAATGAGTGTGTTGAGAATGAAGGAGTTAGAGAGAGAAAGGAGTTTTGTGTAGAGAATAGGGTTTTGTGTTGGAAATAATGTGAGAAAGAAGATGAGACCCATTTTGATTTTCGTGGGTTTTGGAATTAGAGTTTGGTTTTACTAGTTTAGATGAACTATGGGTAGGTTAAATCTAAGCCCATTTTATTATTTATTTTGTTTATTTGATTAATGAAGTTTATGGATTTTCGTTGGAACATTGGTTTGAATGAGACTTAGTTTGTTTTAGGAAATCAAGAGAATCCTACCTAAAAGCTAGAGGAAAGACAACCTTGAGTTTAGATTTTCGAGCAAATTAGGTGGGTAATTTATTTATAGTTATTGTGTGATTGGACAAATTCTTGCCTATGTGTATGTATGTTGATTGCTTGAAATGGATTTGTTTGAAATTGAATTGTTGTGACTTGATTGGAAATGCATGATGCCTTGTGATTATGTTATACCTTGAAAGAGTTTATAACATTTTGAATTAAATGAAAAGAAGACAAAGCATGAAAGTATGATCATATGATTGAATTGAGCATAAATTTACTTGTGAATGGGCAAGGGAGGAACCCGTTTCGTTAGTCACGTGCACGTTGACCTTTAGCCTTCTCCCTGCTGCTCGCTTGAGGCCACGAGATTCTGAGAATTTGGATTCGTTTTGTTCACGGTGTAAACTTTGGTTTCTTCGTTTCTTTCCACGAAACTCTCGAGTCATTTGTTTATGCATCGTATCTTTGAATTGTCAAGTATGGTGCATGATTGAGTGTTATGTTTAATGGCTAAAGTCTATGTTGTGTGTTATGAGTTTTGAGCTAAATTGATTAACGCTTGAATTGCTAGAATAGATTGAGAATGCTTGAATTGCTGGATATATATATATACATATGCTTGAATTTGTGACTAACTATAAATATATTAGCCATTTATATTTGTAGCTCATCCTATATTTTTCCACTCCTCAGGTGCAAAACAAGATAAGTGTTGAACCTTGCAAGGCATTGGAAACTTCAAGATATCTAGAGATCTTTTGTACTAAGTTAGTAAACATTTTGGATAGCTTTGTAGGCATACTGACATTGAGCATCCTTTTGTATTTTGTTTTAAGTTAGTGATGTGAATGTTAAATTGTAATGAAAGCTTGTTGAACTCTTTTGGATTCATTAATGAAATATGATTGTGTTTTAGACTTCTGACCTTCCAAGTTTTTGCATTACATTCTCAAGTTTTTCACAAGGGAAAAATGTATGTTCTAACTTCGGGGGAAAATCTGGATTAAGTTAGTCTGAATTAGACAAAGTTGTCTGCTAGAAATATGAAGCTTATCTTTCTAACTTTCCAACGCTATATAGTATGAAATTTTTAAACATCGGAGTTGAGAGATATGAGCATTAGAAGTATGCGATGCTGCATAGGGTGGACATACGAGACAGTTACGTTGATTGGAAATTTTGACCCTCTTAGAAGCAAAATGTCTCTTCAGTGTCTTCATAAAAGTCGTAGCTTATCTTCTTAGCTTTCCAACAATATGTAGTATGCGAACAGAATCCTTCTTAAAATATATTTTAGTAGGACCTAGTATGAGTGTCCCATGATTATCCTAACATCTCTCACTCACATATGATAGGTTTAATAAGTTTTACACTTTCAATTTTCATACTTGGATGATAATTTGTGTGACCAATATGCTTTTAAAAGTCTAAAGATATGCATATGTTAAGAGTAAATCAATACTACCTTCTATAAAAAAGGTGGGCCTTTTTGAATACATCTTGATATAATTGTAATGATCTCTTGTTTCTTAACCTTTGAATAAAAAAAACCCCATTTTTCCAAAACGACCTATTAGACTAAATAATTTATGATATTCTTGCAATATTATAAGATATCAAACATTAACTTAATTTTTTAAAACTAGAACCTAACTAAAAGGGATTTAAAGATAATCACACAATCTAAGTTGAGTATTATAACTCATATTATTCTTATTGGTCAATTATGCATACATGGTATAAAGGAAAGATAGCCAATAGAGAAATGAAGGATGAAAAAAGGATATGATTATCTTTTAGTAAATCAATTTAATACGATTCAATAAACCTGGGTGTTTTATGACTTAACTATCTTGGTTTTTTTTTAATTTGTTGATTATTTTAGAGATGTTCAAAATACAAACAAAAATACAAGGATTTTTCATTCCTTAAACTATAGAAATCTATTGCAACTTTCCTTAGACGTATAAAGTAGCTTTATAACTGTAGAAAATAACATAATTTATTAACTTAAACTTGAATAATATGATCCCTTTATTCAAATACTTATAAACTAATGGATCTTGTCACTACTCTTGGTATCAACGTAACCACGAGTAACATGGTGGAGAGATGTGAAGGGTGGACAAGTTTTGAGGCAATTTACATAACATGTTGGAATAAACACTCCAAAAACAGTGCATCCGGTCCTACAATCGTCTCTACAATCAGCCAACACTTCAGAACTTGTAAACAAAAGTATATTCACCATCACCAGAATAACTATCGTGGTCGTTGTCTTCATCTCACATCTAGCCATTTTCCTCTTTTATGCCTCTTCTTTTCTTTTTGATATGTTGAAATTGCATATGATATGCTCAACAAACCATTATTTATACAACTTTGATTTCATATTGTTTTAAAGGAAATTAATCTGAAAAGGTATTTATAGATATGAAAATTTTCTCATTAAATTTTATTTCCTTTTTGCTTTATAAGAATGATTATCTTTTATACATCTTTGACTTCTAAAAATTTCCTATTGTTTAGAAAAGCAATTAATCAAATGTAATTTTTTCCAAGATTTTTTTTTAATTTTAGGATTTCATTAAAAGTTTTCTGTTTATAGATTTGAATGTTCTTTATTTCTTATATTTGTTATACCTATTCTAGAAAATATAGTGAAACTAATTTTCTTTACTTATATACCACATTTAAGAGTAGAAGTTGCCAAATTTTGATTTGTAAGATTTGGTTTTTTTTAGAAGATATTATATTACTAAGAATAACTACTCAAAAAATTATTTTTTATATATAGTTTTATTCAATATTGTATAAATAATTTAATTTATACTATGTAAGTTAATTACATTTCATATTTTATAACTGGAAAACATACATTGTTATATAACTATCTTTACCTAATATTTTATCTAAGTTATTTTTTGAAGAATGTGAATATATTAACTTTGAAAGGCATCGAAATATACCAAAAATAAGCAATGGAGTTGATCATATTACAAATAATGTAGGACCCCGATTCCGAAATCCAACTCTTATTTCTTCTTATAAATTTTTCCAAATTTCCAAACCTTCCGATCGATTTTCCATGAACATTCTGGCAAGGACGATGAAGTAATTTGATAACACTTTTTTCTAGAAAAAATATTTAATTTGATAACATTTTCTTCTAGAAAAAATGTTCTCCATTGTTTTAAGTTTCTAATAACACCAAAATCATTCAATTTGGTTCAGTAATCTAAAAGTTATGCCCCACACTTTTTTGGACTGTTCTTATACTAAAACAATACACTATACTTAAATTCCACCCAGAGCATGAAGGTCTTAGAGACTCAATTAGATTTATATTTCTTTAGATAATTTGTGGCTCCATTTCTCCAGTTTATTTAGAAAAAAGAATCATCTTATTTAGAGCTCTATATATCGAGATATCATCAAAATACCTAAGTATGTTTAGTAAAATATCCAATTCGCACTCTTTCAATCAATACCCTTATTTTGATTCAATCAATCTATTTTAAATCAATAATAAAAGCTATAAATTCTTTGGAGAGATAGAGAAAGGTGTTAGGAATCTATTGGTTCAAAAATCACCTCATTTGAAGGTCAGATGATGAAGCTATGGCTAAAAGAATGGAACATGTTCAGGCAAAAATTCCAAAAGTGTATATGGATCAAACAGAGTTGGCCCAGTCTGGGATGATCAAACAAAGACAACGCATCAAAGCAAATTGATCAGACAAAGGAGAAGGACACATCTAAGCCAAACGCAGATGAAAGATACGCGTCGAAGCAAGAAACAGTCCCCGTGTCGAAGCCATATGCAAACAGACGCGTCTAAGCCAGATGCTGATGAAGGACACGCGTCGAAGCCAGACGTAGACAAAGCAAGAAACCGTGTCTAAACTAGATGCAGATGAAGTAGACAGACGCATCTAAGCCAGATGCATACGAAGGACACGTATCGAAGCCAGACGCAAATGAAGTAGACAGACACGTCTAAGCTAGACGTAGACAAAGGACACGTGTCGAAGCCAGTCGTAGACAGACAAGTCTCAGCTATACGCAGACGAAGGACATGCATCGAAGCCAAACGCAGAAGAAGTAGACTCAGACAAAGATGAACTAGAAGATGGTTCAGTCAAAGATGAACTTTAAGAATTTTGGAAGTCTATCACACTTTCAGGGCTACACTGGGTTCTATCACCTTTTAAATTCTACTTTTTGGCATATAAAATCTAAATTGGTTACCATCCCAATATCCATTCTGAAGTATTGGAGAACCTCCTTAAAGAATCTTGTCACATTTATGAAGTCAATTTTGATTTCTCATCCAAATTAATTTGCATAAGAAACTGATTATTTGTTTTAACCACTCAAAAAACTATTACAATCTGTCATACAATACCGTTAGACCACAATTATAATTAATAATGGAAACATTTAAGTTACTTACTGATACTACTAGCATATTGCCATCTTTAATAGATAATAATATGGTTTCGGTCGAGTTCTCACGTAAGATCTTAAAAAATGTAAAGTTAAGTACTTGATATATATTAACTTCTTAGACCAAACCCTTACAGGATATATTTTTTTCTTCTTAAGCTTACTTGATATAATTAACTTCGTGGACCAAACTCCTCCAGGATATATATATTTCTTCTTAAGCTTACTAAATGTTGGGAATAACGCCAAATAATGTATCCATCACCATTGTATTGTCGACCATTTCTCTTGTAACGTATAGAAGTTTTCATAGACTTGTTTGGGCTAAAACTATATTTTGAATCTCAATATTTAGATCAAAATACATAATAGACCATAACGTTTCAAAACATTCAAATTAAAAATTAATGTTTTTAAAACATTTAAAACAGAACTTAAGTAGATGAAAAATTTAATGGGATTAACTTTTAATCAGTTAAATGTTTTGTTAATGCTAACATGATATTATTTTTATTTTTTAATAAAAGTAAACCTCACTATTGCATAACACGTGAGACTTATTATTTAAAATATATAATAGTAGATTCCACAACTATGTGACAAATGAGATCCACTATCTAAAATGTATAGTAGTAGATCCCAACCATTATCATGTGACAATGATTGTTACTTTCTATTTAATTTATAAAAGCTAATCATATGACAGTGAGACTTATTTTCTATTTAAAAATATAAAACTATGTCAAGTTAATATTGATATAATATTTAATATTTAGTCAAATTTTCCTTCAATTTAAGATTTGTTATGAACAATAAATCGATTAACCAATATTTAGACCAGTCATACAAAAATTCGTAATTAAGTATTTCAATTCATTCTCATTGTTGGAGTCAAATGCAAATTGTTTGGACTCAAAGGCAAACATATTCCTTTTGCAATAATAATCTCCTTAATTCGTTGGTGAATATAAAAAACATGTTTTAACAAAAGTTTCAGCTGATTATTGAAAATTATATTATTTTTTCCTTTTCAGATAACATAAATATAACAATAAAGGACTAGCTCGAACATTAACGAATTGTTAATACTATGGGAAGATATATTAATATTTCACTGGACTATAAAAAGGTCAAGTTCTTCCATTTTAGGTAAAGTTACATTTTCTTAATAGAAATTTCTATGTTGAAAAGGTGTAAGAGCACAAAAAAAAAAGATTGTGAAATTATATTGAGGAAACAATTTGAGATGGGTAAAGAGATAAAAGATAAACTATCTTTTTATTGACTATCTTTGTTTAATATCTAATTCAAAATATGAATTGTTATGGGATCAAGAATATTGTCACTCCAATAGAAATAAAATCCATTTAATATATATACAATTAGTTGTTGCTTTCTCATAAATGAGAGGTTAAAATCTTAAAGTTCCACATTTATGGTAGTATTTAAATCCAATGTAGTGAACAAAATTTTAGAAATGAGGAGAATGAGCACTTCAATCTTTGTTTGAATTAAGACTAAATAAAACTAATTTCACATCCCTTCTAGGAAAAGGTTTTCATAAAAAATCCTTTTGCTCTATATTAATCTATGTAGGAATAATGTCATTTTGATATTCAATCAACAATTAAATAGTTCTTCTATAACTAATAATACTTATGAAATGATTAAATGTTAGTTACCTTCCATCATCTCGATTATTAGTGATTCTTCTATGTTCATCGATTAAAGAGATTGTCTTATTGATGTTCCTTCTTTATTGAATGGAGTTATGGAAGTATTTAGAGTTGTTATACCCTTTTTCTAATCTAATTAACTCAAAAAAATTTATCTAATAAAGGAGTGATGGATTATTAAGGGTTCATTGTAGTCCTAGAGTCTCATGTTTTTCAACTTTTATTAGTGAACAATCTAACAAATTAATTTGGAGAAGCATTTTAACTTGTCCTGTATTTCAAATTAATTTGGAATTTAAAAGCTTGAGATTTCTTTTTGTCTTTAAGTTTCGTCACATATGTAAGGGGGTTAACTTTGGATATGATTAGAAATACCTTTCAAAACATCTTAAAACCTTGAGCAATTGACTAAATAATTATTGCATTGAAATTCCTTAATTTTCTTAAAATGACATAAAATCACCTTAATAGTTGTCCATGATTTAAAAAGTTCATTTAGGTAAGAGACAATAACCAATGCCTTATCAAAAAAAATTTCTAAAGAAAAATATGTCAATTTGCTTATTGTTTCAGGTGAAGAAATTCCCTTAAAACCTCAAAACAATTAACTAGAGAAAGTTATACAATTAGTAAAATACAAGTTTCCTTATTTTATCCTCACTTAGGCCCTTCTAATTCTTGAATTAACAAAGAAGTGTCAAAATCTTTAAGTATTTGCTAAGGGGAGTCAATATAAAAACTAATTCTACTGAGATTTGAGTATATAAGCTTTTGAAGGAAGGAATTGTTGGATGCTTACACGTAAGTAACCACAATTGAAGACATATATGCCAAAACAATAAGCTCCGGATGAATGAATTGGTTAAAATTTTCACAAACAAAGAAAAGAACTCTAGAAGGATTATATGTCACTTTCATTTGATAGTTATAATAATGTTGAATATTTTTGATAAAAGGTCGGTTGCAACAAACAAAAGCGTGGTAACATTTTAACTTATGAGCTTTAATCTTAGTTTTAGAAAACCCCATTAATATATATTTTTAGATTTCAAAAATATAAAAGAACTTATTATTTAGAGGATTAATTTAAGCCTCTCATATTCTAAGCAATAATTGAAATAAAAAAGAGAGTTAGGAATTATTGGAGCTAATATTTTCTTTAGTTTTTTACTAGTTTTCTTCTTACTTTTACTAAGGTTAGGAGGATGTAATTCTTTTAACACCTTACATACATCAACGAGGAAAGGCTTATAATTACTTAAAGTTACAGGCCTTTAGAGGAGGTGAGGAAGATTTTAAGTAATGATTTAATCCATCATCATCTTGGTGAGAAGAAACCGAGAACTTTAGGATATCTTCTCCTGAAGGAGGCTCATTATGTAAAATGGTTCGAGCATCCGTGGGATAAAGAAGGAGAGGCTACTTTATGGTTTTAAATAGGAACATTATCATTCTCAAAACTAGAAGAGGAAGATGTTTGTTAAATTTTAAAAATTTGTATTAGTTCCTCATATTCACCTTTGGAAAATTTTCTGTCAATGGCTTTCTATTCTTTAGGTTCTTGCTTAATATTAGGTTTCTATTAGTATTCACACTGAAAAATTTGAATAGAGCTTTTGAATTTTGATCTTTTTTCAAAAGTTCCTTATCCAATTGAACCGTAATATAATTAACATAACCAAGTTTTTAGATAGAGTTGTTGTTTCACACATACAAATCAATTTACTAATGGAACTAACAAGATAACTTAGCCTTTTAGTACTCAAAATAAATGCTATAAAAATTCACCTAAAATATAACTACTTTTTTATTGATCATATCAAGTTTAATCTCATTTCTCCATTTTTAGAGGCACGGAGGTTTCTCTCTTAATAATTTATATTAGTTTCATTAATAAACATAAGCTCAAAATCATAGAGGCCTTAGTAAGCAGATGCCCAATTTTGAACTAAGGGAAAGATATGATCTTTATCAATAAAGAATATAACCAATAAAGTAAACCATTTGAATTGTTTGATTTTTGCACTCTTATAGGTCAACAGACAATTAATTCTACGTTACAAAATGATGAAATAACGAACTAAAGGGTTTGTGAGGGACTTTCATCTCCTACCACCTAAGGTTAAGAAATCTTTTAGGTATGAGATGAAGAAGGTTTTTAAGGGACAATTGGAACAAGGAAAATAAACCAAACCCTAGCAAAACCAAGATGAACTTGAGGACCAAGGGTTAAAAAGGAATCGAGCAACCAAGACCCACAAGAGTAGGAGGGACTATAGAATAAAGTAGTAAAGGAGATGGAGGAGGAGGAGGAGGAGGAGGAGAAGTGCCAATAGTACAAAAAAAGAGAGCTCAAACGAAGAAGAGGTGTATAAAGGATTCTAAAAATAGAGAGAGAAGTGGAAGACATAAAAGAAGTGACAATGCTAGTGGAGGAGGGTAACAACAATAATGAAAGAAGAGGAGGACTTTGGTAAAATATATTTAAAAAGAGAATAAATAAAAAAATTTAGTAGGCAAGAAGTGTCCTATCTTTACGAGCATGTGAAAAGTAAATATTTAAAATTTTGGATTATGTCTTGATTTGTTCATGTTTTCCTCACATAGGAGCCATTTTAAATATCCTTTGTATCATTTTAGTTTTATCTAATGATTATTTTATTGTGAATTAATGAAAGGAAATTTATAATAAACTTATTTTAGTGATTAAGTTTTAATGACTCTTCAATATTTTAAATTATGAACATGTTGGTTGTTAGGTTAATGTCTTTCATTTAGCACTATAACCATTTAATTATGCATATATAATAATTTTATGCTTGATTTTTTATATCCTAATTGATTATCATTGTGATTTAAACATATAATCTATATCAAAATCAAGATTCTAACAAATATAACAAAATCAATATCTATTTGATAAAATTTTTGGCCAAATATATTACCAATATATATTTTCAAACCAATCTTATTATTATGTCAATATTTCACGAAGTTTTCAATTTGTTAATATATTTAAAGTTGAATGAGGCTTTATATCAGTTTTACTTTTAAGATGCTTTTAAAAAATGAACAATTTTAATGAGAAAGGAAAACTAGCTCTATATCAATAATAGAAAATAATAAGAAAATTTTGGTTTTTTAATCTACAAAGGAAATTATTAATCTACTTCAAATTATATTTTTTAGTACTTTAGTACATGAACTCTCATTTTGTATTAAACATAGCATGATATTAGCATCCAATAGCCTCTGTTAGTGATTTCTGTTAACTTTAGTGACAAGATTTAATACGTAGATTATTTAATTAATTTATAGGAAATGTGACTCAATAAAATAGTTTAAGTCCAACTTAACTCAATCATCAAACAACTCTTATTCTAACTTTGGATTAGACTAATTTATAGTTAATCAAAGTTATCATCTTCACATAAATCCCTCGCCGTTATACAAAGTCAGCCACCATTTTCACATAATCACCAAACAAGGTCATCATCTTATACAATTAATGTTTTTTTCTAAGCTTAAAACGTCAAATATTTTCATTGCTATGATTAAAGGTTACTCTCTTTGCAGTATTTGTTTATCTCCATAAAGGATCAAGGTGTTTATGTTGATAAGTATACTTTAACACCTTTACTTAAGGTGTGCTATGTGATTTCACACTCAACTAAGTACATAAGACGTTATTCTTGATGAGTTTGAGTCTTTTAACTCAGTGTAAGATAACATGGTTTTTGTATGGTAATTAGCATGAATTTGTTCCATTACACCTTGCAAACAACTTATAGCTTGAGAAATAACACCCTAGAGAATGCAAGAACAAGAACTAGAGGACATATATTAGTGGACCAAGCATAACTTAAAATACTTCACGAACAACACTTGCCATGAAATCTTCAAATCCCTTTAACACATTCCCTAGAGACACTTGATATGGCTAAATTTAGTATTCTAAAAAATTCTTTCATACCGTGGTTTGTCATAAAAAGGAGGCTAAGAACTAAATACAAAATCATCTTATATGTGATCATGAATCTTGTATTCTTGCTTTACCACCAAGAAAATGAGTCCCTTAACCATATTTTTTTAATTGCAACTACACATCTATAATTTGACACCATATGCAAAATCTCTACATCCTACAATGCAATTATAAACAATGGGATGACATAGTAAAATGGGCTTGCGACATTTAAGGCTTAAGAAATCATGATCTCTTTGTTTTTAGTTTATTATTTAGTTGTTCCATTTATTCAATTTAAAGGGAAGGAAATAAAAGGATCTTCAGGAGCAAGAAGCAATACAATAAATATTTGTCTTAAAACTATCAATTGGACAAGGAAAATCTAATAGCTAGAGGAATGTTAGAGGGAGTTAGTAGTTCGTTATTTATGAAAAAACTAATAATAGAAAATAACTTATAATATGATATACTTAAATTTAAAATATATTTTAGTAGGACCTAGAGTGTCCCATGATTATCCTAACATCTCTCACTCACATATGATAGGTTCAATAAGTTTTACCCTTTCAATTTAAATACTTGCATGATAATTTGTGTTAGGAGTAAATTGTTACCACTTTCTATTAAAAAAAAAGGTGGATCTTTTTGAGTACATCTTGATATAATTGTAATGACCTTACTTGTTTTTTAACCTCCGAATAAAAATAACCCTTTTTTCCAAAATGATATATTAGATTGAATAATTTACGATATTCTAGCAACATTCTAAGATCACAAATATTAACTTAATTTTCTGAAACTACAACCTAACTAAAAGGGTATTTTAAGATAATCACACAATATAAGTTGAGTATTATAACTTATATTATTCTTATTGGTCAATTATGCGTACATGGTATAAAGGAAAACTAGCCAATAAAGAAATGAAGGATGAAAATGAATATGAAATTATCTTTTAGTAAATCAATGTAATATGATTCAGTAAACCTGGGTGGTTTATGATTTAACTATCTTGGTTCTTTTTTAATTTGTTTATTATTTTAGAGATGTTCAAAATACGAACAAAAATACAAGATTTTTCATTTCTTAAACTATAGAAATATGTTGCAACTTTCCTTACACGTATTAAGTAGCTTTATAACTTTATAAAATAACTTAACTTATTAACTTAAACTTGAATATTATGATTCCTTTATTCAAATACATATAAACTAATGGATCTTGTCATTGCTCTTGGTATCAACATAACCGCGAGTAGCATGGCGGAGAGATGTGAAGGGTGGACAAGTTTTGAGACAATTTAAATAACATGTTCTGTTCTAACAACGTTTTCCTTTTTAACGGCAGGTATTCAAGAGCTACTGCAAAGGAGTGGGAGGTTCAACTCTAGCATTTCTGCCGGGAAGGGAACCAGTGCGTCAACAGCCTCGCCCAACTTGCTGGCTTTTTACACCCGGGCCTTCACCCGAAGTATGTAAAATGTTGTAAAATGATTTTAAGTTTAAGCAACATTATCCATGGCTTTGGGTGTAGGTGTATTCAAATAGTAGGCGTTTATGAGATTTCAGTGAAGCTTTGCAAGCGAGCACTAATTAAATCAAGAAGTAACCTAAATAATTGCACTTTTACGGAGGTAACTTAAAATATGATGGCTTTATTTTATTTTGTTTTTGATGTATTTGTTTATTTTTGAAACGTAAATTTGTTAGCTTAAAAGAAAAAAAAGGTCCTAAAATTTCAAATTGTTAAATTTGCGAGATATCATCTTATAAAATTTCTGAATACTAAATATTATAAAACGAGATTTTACCTGTTGTGATTTGGTATCTTAAATTGATACTCCAATATTCCATTTAAAAAAAACGTAAATATCTATTTTTTATTATTTCTCTATTAATTGAAAAAAAGGAGAAAGAGGACCTAACATCTGCGTACTGCGTTTGTTTTGTACCCCAGATCCTCTGTCCAAGTTACCATGTATCAACTCTGTTCAATGTGATCTTAACCATCCACTTATGTGGCCCATATAAATAGATGGTTAATATCACATTAGATAGAGTTGGTCCCATATAAGTGAATGGTTAAGATCATATTAGACAGAGTTAGTACATAATAACTTAAACAGAGGATGTTTTGCAGGTTAATAAAATGAAAATCTGCCCCTCCACCTGCCCCACTAGCAAACGCAGAGTCTCCAGTCTATCTACACCAAGCAGCTCAAAACCTTCAGCCTCACTCCCAAACAGCGTGATAAATGTGCGCAAATCTTCTCTAATTTTGCCAGCATCATTATAATCTTGGACTTCGTTTTATCACCTGTATCTCATATGAATTTATTTATATCTTATCCGATATTATCTCAACAAGTAAGATATCACAAAACTTTTATAAATACAGTTTCGGAAATGCCAGAAAACAGTACGTTTACATATTTCTTCTCTATTGTCACAACCCTCCTTTCACCCACACACGCCACTCACCTGCGGCATCCACAGCAGCTCCACCAGAAAATTCACGCAACAATTTAGTGCCTCACATTATTTACCCTTTCGCCATATATCAGTTCTTCACTTCTCTATATCGCACTGTGATGGCGGCAGCAACCTTAATTCCGACTCCATCGTTATCAACGCCAACCTCATCGTCTCCCTTGAAACCCAAGGTTGCCGCTGTCGGATTTATCTCCTTAACATCGCCAAGTTTGAATCCTCGCAATCCCGTCTCGAGGCGAAATTTCTCCAAGTCCAAAGGCAGATCCCTCCTCACCATTAATATGGTCGCCGTTCCTTCCGCCGACACTTCGATAGGCTTTGAGACCTCGGTGTTCGAGAAGGAGAAGATTACACTTGCTGGTCGCGATGAGGTAATTTGATATTTGGGTGTGTTTGCTAGAGGAAAGTTTGGAGCTTTCTCGGTTTGTGTAGTTCTACTCGGCTTTGTGAACTGCTTTTATGTGCTTATTCATGTTGGGGAAAGCAGCGGGCTTTTTGAAGAGGTAGGAACTAAAAGAGGGGAAACTGTTGAGGATTTCATCTGTATTTGTTTGAGTGGTTGTTCTATTCGCGAGGAAAAACTACGCTACGGGTTTAAAGTATTTAGTGTTTATATGTTGTAATATGCAAAGTTTTTAACTGACAAGCTCTAGGTTGAAAGTTTGTAATGTCGTATACAAAGGATATTTTGGTTCGGAATATCATTGTTGGGTGGAAATGGTGGACATCCCCAAGGTTTTAGTTACTTTATGGCATGCCGCTACTGAACAAGGTGTTTAGCCAGTGGATCTCTTTTCCTTTTCCAAATGCGTGTGAAAACATTTTATGCTTATAAATATAGTAACTAAAGTAGAAAGTTCTGTAGCAGGATAAAAGAAACTAAAATTGAAGTTCATGCTTATTGCTTGTCTAATGCACAATCTTTTTGTCGGGTTTTCATTATGTTGATGTATAGTTTATCGTGAGAGGGGGACGAGACTTGTTCCCCTTGTTGCCTGCTGCCCTTAAAGGGATTAAACAAATTGGAGTCATTGGCTGGGGATCACAGGTAAAACCTTCGAACTCCTCTTTTATTCTTCGCAATCCTTTTGTCTTAAATTACAACTGATTAATAAGCCGATAACTTGACTTTCTAGTCATTTCAAAGTAATTTGGACGATGTAAGTGTTCATCTTTTGAGTAATTGTATTAACTGCAATAGAACTGATGAATGTTTTCATTTCTTGCTGTATTTTGGTATCTTGATATCACTTGTTCTTTTATTTTCTCTATTTGATGTCAGGCGCCAGCTCAGGCTCAAAATTTGAGGGATTCTCTCGGGGAGGCAAAATCTGATATTGTAGTTAAGGCAAGTTCTCTTGACCCTGTTAAGGTGTCTTCCATGCATGGTGAACTTTTATCTTTGAAGAAATTTCTAACGTTAGTTGTTTTTGTTCTAGCTCCTTAGCTAACCTTTTACTTCTAAGAATTTAACTTTGATATTCTTGTTACATATTTTCAGATTGGACTTAGGAAGGGCTCTCGCTCTTTTAATGAAGCTCGTGCTGCGGGTTTCACTGAAGAGAATGGAACTCTCGGAGATATGTGGGAAACAATTTCTGGGAGTGATCTTATCTTGCTGTTGATTTCTGATGCTGCACAGGTTGGTACAATTGGATAATACTATCTCTTCAGCAGCATGGCATAAATACCATACCAAATTATTTCATACTGTTTTATTCCTTTATTACTCATATCCATTGGTTGTACTGCAGGCTGACAACTATGAGAAGGTCTTCTCCCACATGAAACCAAAAAGCATACTTGGGCTTTCCCATGGTTTTCTTCTTGGACATTTGCAATCTTTGGGGCTTGATTTTCCGAAGAACATAAGTGTGATTGCTGTTTGTCCCAAGGGGATGGGACCCTCTGTGAGGAGACTTTATGTTCAGGGGAAGGAGATAAATGGTGCTGGAATTAATTCCAGCTTTGCTGTCCACCAGGTCTCTGCCCCCTGTATATACATGCATATATCATTAGATTGTCTTGTCTTTGAAACTGAGTTTTGTTGTGCCAATGTCAGCTTAACATATGAGGTTACATAGATTTATGAAATATAATAAATATGTAAGATAAAAGGTGTTCATTTTGTCAGGATGTTGACGGTCGAGCTACAGATGTAGCCTTGGGATGGTCTGTTGCTCTTGGATCTCCCTTTACATTTGCGACTACACTGGAGCAAGAGTATAGGAGTGACATTTTTGGGGAGCGTGGTGGGCATTTTTTTGTCCATGTCAACATGTAAGCCATATTCTGCATAATTTTGGATGTGCTCTAATTGTTGCTCTGGCTCACAGGTATACTACTTGGCGCTGTTCACGGACTGGTGGAGTGCCTATTTAGGAGGTACACGGAAGGAGGAATGGAAGAGGACGACGCCTACAGGAATACTGTTGAGTGTATAACAGGAATTATATCAAGAACCATTTCAACAAAGGTTGGTGTACTCATCAGTTCCTTGTCTGCCTCACTCCCTCTCTGATACACATGTACTACTGTGTGAATGTTCACAAGAAAGTAACTGCTTATTGGACATAGATTCTAAATAATTTTTTCATTTCTTCTGATATGTTTACAGGGCATGTTGGCTGTTTACAATTCTTTGTCTGACGAGGGAAAGAGGGAGTTTGAGTCTGCATACAGTGCGTCATATTATCCCTGTATGGACATCCTTTATGAGTGCTATGAAGATGTTGCTAGTGGCAGTGAGATTCGTAGTGTTGTTTTGGCTGGCCGTCGCTTCTATGTAAGTTAAAAGTTAAAACCTTAAACTGGCGTCTTTGACACAGCAAGTTGACCAATGTTTCATCTGATGACTGGTATTCATGTTGTGGTATGCATATTTGATAGGAAAAGGAAGGCCTGCCAGCTTTCCCAATGGGTCAGATAGATCGGACCCAAATGTGGAAAGTCGGTGAACGAGTTCGAGCAACAAGGCCTAAGGGTGACTTGGGTCCACTGTATCCTTTTACTGCTGGAGTTTTTGTGGCTCTTATGATGGCTCAGGTAATTGGATGTAGTCTTGTACATAAATCAATCAGACCAACCACTCCTTTCTGTGAAGTAAGTAAATTAATTTATCTTGTACACAAAATACAGATTGAGGTGTTGAGGAAGAAGGGCCATTCATACTCAGAGATCATTAATGAAAGTTTGATCGAAGCAGTGGATTCACTTAATCCTTTTATGCATGCCCGTGGAGTGTCTTTCATGGTCGACAATTGTTCAACTACTGCAAGATTAGGATCAAGAAAATGGGCACCACGATTTGATTATGTCATTACTCAACAAGCCTTCGTAGCTGTGGATGCAGGCTCTCCTATCAACCAGGACCTTATTAGCAACTTCCTCTCTGATCCTGTTCATGGAGCTGTTGAAGTCTGTGCCCAGTTGAGACCAACCGTTGACATTTCGGTACCTCCTGATGCAGACTTTGTCCGTCCAGAGCTGCGCCAATCTGGCAATTAGATGTAAAAAAGTTTTGCCATGCCACTATTAGTATTAGACATTAGATGTAAAAAAGTTTTGCAATGCCACTATCCATGGGTTAGCTCTTGGCAATTTTTTTAAAATTAAAAATTTAGACCAATTTATTTTTTTAATTAATTCCAAGCCTGAGCTGCCCTGGTTTATACTTACCCGAAGTCTAATCAAAACATCTTGTATAAGAGGTGACACCTTGAAGCTCTAATGAGAAGATACGAGAAGATTGTATTTAGAAATTATAAGAGGGAAAAATGAAGGTCTAAGAAGAATTGGAAGGAGGTGGTTAAGAATGATATGATTTTATTATAACTTATCAAGGACATAATCTTTAATAGAAAACTTTGGCGTACTAGGATATGAGTAAAAAATATCACATAGAGAGGTCCTTCTCATTCTGTTAACTCTCTTAAATATTTTTCTTGAGTATTACATCTTGTATGTAGCATAAACATTTAATATGTAGTATTTTTCTCTTAGTTAGTTAGCCTAAAAATTTCCTCTTTGTTTTAAAATTTTCTTATAATAACTTAGTTTGATTTATTTATTAACTTGCCATATTTCTTATTTGTGTATTTATTTACTTGTTTTATGTTTTTTTTATTATTTACCTTATTCTATATTTATGATATTTTCTTATTTTTATTTATATATTTTTATTTTTAATTATTTATCATCTTTTATGTCTATTTTATTTTTAATTATTATCATTTTATTATATGTAATTATGTATATGTATATGTATATTTATGTGAAGATAATGACTTTGTTTAATCGCCAATCAGTCTAAAACAAGATTAGAATAAGAGTTATTTGCTAATTAAATTTAGTTGAATTTAAAATATTTTGTTAAAGATATTTGTCTTAGAAATTAATTAAATAATTTACTTATTAAATTGTATTACTTCAATTAATGTAATGGAAGTTAATAATGAAGGTTAATATTGAATTATATTTGATAAAAGAGAACTTAAATTAAAATATTAAAAATAAAATTTGTGTTGATATTTTTTAAATTATTAATTAAAATGTCAATTTTTAGAAAATAATAATTATGAATAAAATTTATGCAACATTGTGTCAGTGAGAGTATTAATAAAATGTAGGGTCAGAGACGTATAATAATATGTAATGTTAACCTAAATAAGGAGAGATTATTTTCGATAAATTCATATATTTCAAAATAATAATATTATTAAATATATAAATAAATATAAATAAAATTATAAAAATAAAATTATATACGGGAGCACGTGTAGCAACCTTTTAAAAAAATCTAAAAATATAACATATTAAAATTTATATATTTTCGATAAATTCATATATTTCAAAATAATAATAATATAAATTATAAATAAATATAAATAAAAATATTATAATTATCATCATCATCGCTCAACCTAAAATTCTGCAATAAAGTAAGATTTGAATAAGTTCGATAATAAGTAATCTTAACCTAACATAAAAAAGAGGTTATTTTTATGAATCCACATATAAATAAAATAATATAAAAATAATAGTTACATAGAAAATTTCTATGACCTGAAATTACAATAAAAAATGTACACACTTTATAAAAATGTAGCAACCTACGAACCTTAAATCAAGCATCACACATCATTGCCTCATATTTAATCTTTCGCCACATATCTGCTCTTCACTTCTCTATATCACACTGTGATGGCGGCCGCAACCTCAGTTTCTACTCCATCCTTATCAACGCCAACATCATCGTCTTCCTTGAAACCCAGGGTTGTCGCTGTCGGATTTATCTCCTTAACATCGCCAGCTTTGAAGCCTCTCAATCTCGTCTCGAGGCGAAATTTCTCGAAGTCCAAAGGCAGATCCCACCTCACCATTAATATGGTCTCCGTTCCTTCCGCCGACACTTCGGTAGGCTTTGAGACGTCGGTGTTCGAGAAGGAGAACGTTACACTTGCTGGTCGCGATGAGGTAATTTGATATTTGGGTGTGTTTGCTAGAGGAAAGCTTGGAGCTTTCTGGGTTTGTGTAGTTCTACTCGGCTGTGTGAACTGCTTTTAAGTGCTTATTCATGTTGGGGAAGGCAGTGGGCTTTTTGGGGAGGTAGGAACTAAAAGAGGGGAAACTGTTGAACATTTCCTGTGTATTTGTTTGAGTGGTTGTTCTATTCGCGAGGAAAACTACGCTACGGGTTTGAAGTATTTAGTGTTTATATGTTGTAATATGCAAAGTTTTTAACTGACAAGCTCTAGATTGAAAGTTTGTAAAGTTGAAGTTCGTGCTTAGTGCTTGTCTAATGCACAATCTTTTTGTCGCGTTTTCATTATGTTGATGTACAGTTTATTGTGAGAGGGGGGAGAGACTTGTTCCCCTTGTTGCCTGCTGCGATGAAAGGGATTAAACAAATTGGAGTCATTGGCTGGGGATCACAGGTAAAACCTTCGAACTCCTCTTTTATTCTTCGCAATCCTTTTGTCTTAAATTACAACTGATTAATAAGCCGATAACTTGACTTTCTAGTCATTTCAAAGTAATTTGGACGATGTAAGTGTTCATCTTTTGAGTAATTGTATTAACTGCAATAGAACTGATGAATGTTTTCATTTCTTGCTGTATTTTGGTATCTTGATATCACTTGTTCTTTTATTTTCTCTATTTGATGTCAGGCGCCAGCTCAGGCTCAAAATTTGAGGGATTCTCTCGGGGAGGCAAAATCTGATATTGTAGTTAAGGCAAGTTCTCTTGACCCTGTTAAGGTGTCTTCCATGCATGGTGAACTTTTATCTTTGAAGAAATTTCTAACGTTAGTTGTTTTTGTTCTAGCTCCTTAGCTAACCTTTTACTTCTAAGAATTTAACTTTGATATTCTTGTTACATATTTTCAGATTGGACTTAGGAAGGGCTCTCGCTCTTTTAATGAAGCTCGTGCTGCGGGTTTCACTGAAGAGAATGGAACTCTCGGAGATATGTGGGAAACAATTTCTGGGAGTGATCTTATCTTGCTGTTGATTTCTGATGCTGCACAGGTTGGTACAATTGGATAATACTATCTCTTCAGCAGCATGGCATAAATACCATACCAAATTATTTCATACTGTTTTATTCCTTTATTACTCATATCCATTGGTTGTACTGCAGGCTGACAACTATGAGAAGGTCTTCTCCCACATGAAACCAAAAAGCATACTTGGGCTTTCCCATGGTTTTCTTCTTGGACATTTGCAATCTTTGGGGCTTGATTTTCCGAAGAACATAAGTGTGATTGCTGTTTGTCCCAAGGGGATGGGACCCTCTGTGAGGAGACTTTATGTTCAGGGGAAGGAGATAAATGGTGCTGGAATTAATTCCAGCTTTGCTGTCCACCAGGTCTCTGCCCCCTGTATATACATGCATATATCATTAGATTGTCTTGTCTTTGAAACTGAGTTTTGTTGTGCCAATGTCAGCTTAACATATGAGGTTACATAGATTTATGAAATATAATAAATATGTAAGATAAAAGGTGTTCATTTTGTCAGGATGTTGACGGTCGAGCTACAGATGTAGCCTTGGGATGGTCTGTTGCTCTTGGATCTCCCTTTACATTTGCGACTACACTGGAGCAAGAGTATAGGAGTGACATTTTTGGGGAGCGTGGTGGGCATTTTTTTGTCCATGTCAACATGTAAGCCATATTCTGCATAATTTTGGATGTGCTCTAATTGTTGCTCTGGCTCACAGGTATACTACTTGGCGCTGTTCACGGACTGGTGGAGTGCCTATTTAGGAGGTACACGGAAGGAGGAATGGAAGAGGACGACGCCTACAGGAATACTGTTGAGTGTATAACAGGAATTATATCAAGAACCATTTCAACAAAGGTTGGTGTACTCATCAGTTCCTTGTCTGCCTCACTCCCTCTCTGATACACATGTACTACTGTGTGAATGTTCACAAGAAAGTAACTGCTTATTGGACATAGATTCTAAATAATTTTTTCATTTCTTCTGATATGTTTACAGGGCATGTTGGCTGTTTACAATTCTTTGTCTGACGAGGGAAAGAGGGAGTTTGAGTCTGCATACAGTGCGTCATATTATCCCTGTATGGACATCCTTTATGAGTGCTATGAAGATGTTGCTAGTGGCAGTGAGATTCGTAGTGTTGTTTTGGCTGGCCGTCGCTTCTATGTAAGTTAAAAGTTAAAAGCATAAACTGGCGTCTTTGACTCTGCAAGTTGACCAATGTTTCATCTGATGACTGGTATTCATGTTGTGGTATGCATATTTGATAGGAAAAGGAAGGCCTACCAGCCTTCCCAATGGGTAAGATAGATCAGACACGAATGTGGAAAGTAGGTGAACGAGTTCGGGCAACAAGGCCTAAGGGTGACTTGGGTCCACTGTATCCTTTTACTGCTGGAGTTTTTGTGGCACTGATGATGGCTCAGGTAATCGGATGTAGTCTTATTGTACATAAATCTATCAGACCAACTACTCCTTACTGTGAAGTAAGTAAATTAATTTATCTTGTACACAAAATACAGATTGAGGTGTTGAGGAAGAAGGGGCATTCATACTCAGAGATCATTAATGAAAGTGTGATTGAAGCAGTGGATTCACTTAATCCTTTTATGCATGCCCGAGGAGTGTCTTTCATGGTCGACAATTGTTCAACTACTGCTAGATTAGGATCAAGAAAATGGGCACCACGTTTTGATTATGTCATGACTCAGCAAGCCTTCGTAGCTGTGGATGCGGGCTCTCCTGTCAACCAGGACCTTATTAGCAACTTCCTCTCCGATCCTGTTCATGGAGCTGTTGAAGTCTGTGCCCAGTTGAGGCCAACTGTTGACATTTCGGTGCCTCCAGATGCAGACTTTGTCCGTCCAGAGCTGCGCCAATCTGGCAATTAGATATAAAAAGACTGCGTTGTGAGAGAACTATGCTTAGTTTATCGAAAAATTTCTTTTCCTAGGAGTAGCTCCTATATGACTGGTGTAAGGGTGCTGCTCCGTACTTTTGACCTTTTAGCTTTATTTTATGTTGAACTTAAAACCGCAATTTGCACTTATTTCCTTGCATAACAATCTTACTTGGATCTGTTTAAGTAATATTTTACTTTTTCCATATTTTTGTCGACCATTCTTTAATGTCTTATGGCCAAAGTTCTGAATTTCGTTCCGTTCCGGCCGGAACGCAGAATTCAGAACTCAACCTCGGTATCGGGCATAAACACCAGCCGGTACCGGAGTTTTCCGTTGAGTTCCAGCCGATGCCCAACATTTCGGAAAATTTTGGACAATTTTGAAATTTTTCGAAACTTCAAGGACTAAATTGCAAAAAAAAAAATTCCGGGCAATATTGTTCTTTTTTTCGGATGTTTTGAATTTTTTGATTTAAATATGTAATATTATTTATTATAATGATGAAATTGTATTATTGTAATATTTTAAATACTTTATATTATTCTTAAT
>JANZLX010000002.1:33146769-33161792 GCA_025531955.1 Erythroxylum orinocense
TTCTATTTCATCTAGTCCATATATTTTTATGGGTCCCATATAAATGTATGGACCAGATACAATGGAACAGCACTGGCACAGCAATTATGGAACAGGTGATCTGTTCCCAATTTTCAAGATTTAGGTGTCCCCCTCTATAAATATCATAACACATTAATAGTGTCTGTTAAGCTATTAAATACATATTATCATGCCTTTTGTTTAAGCTTCCAATATTGCTATAAGCAACAACATAACACAATCTCCCATAGTACATTATTCCACCCATCATGCCATTGTGTTTAGTAATTATAGTATCAAATACCCAAATCCTAAAATTTAGCCAACGATCATAAGATTAAGAAAGCACTAAAATAAACAAATACAAAAACACCTAGATTTATATAAATAAATAATGTAAAAAGAAAAGAAAATAATTAAATTAATAAAAATAAAGCTTTTCTAATGTCCTAGTCCTTCACAACAACATTAAAACCTTGACGTGATATATGTGCAACATTAAAACAATGCTAAAAGAAATCACCTAGGTAAGTGCACCTATTGATCTTCTAGTATGGCTTAGGTGAGTACGAGTGCTATTATCATAAAGATTATAACCATTAGTATTAACCATCTTTCTATTATCTAATCTTATAAAATGAATGATTTAGTGAAGGAAAAGATTAACTAAAGTGAAATAAAAATAAGAAACAACAAATCAAGGCAATAAATAAGAATAAACAACAAATTTTCAAAAAAAATAAGAGTAAACAACTAGTAAATAAATAAAATCTAAGTGAAGATTCCTCCTAGAACCTTTCATGAGGTCAAATTTGTCCTGATTTAATATTTAAACCTAGTTACTTGAATCAATAGAAATTTTAAGGTTTTAACTATATTATTTGTTAAGACATATATCCCCTTTCTTTAAGTTGATTGACTAAACATCTTTCTATTCAAAACATCTACGAATGCATTAATTTGTTTTGTGAATTCCCATGATAGGTTTGACCCTAACTTAGGATATATATTTCGCCCTATTTTTAGGTTCCATGCAACTCTCACTATTTATACTTTGATTTAATTATACATATGATTTCTCAACCCTTATATATATATAACTCTACATTAAATCTACTGCGTTCGCTAGTCTAATTTAATATGATAAAAAACATAAATAATTATCAAAAAAACTAAAATTTTGGATTAAATTTTTTTTTTTGGCCTCCCCTCATTTTTTAGGCTATTTGAAGCATTCCTCGTAATTCTTCTTTGTGAATTCCCATGATAGGTTTGACCCTAACTTAGGATATATATTTCGCCTAGGGATGGCAGTGGGTTTTCAACCCGATTAATATCCGCACTACCCGACCTAATGGATTTGGATATGGGTAGTAAATCGTAAAAATCGATGAATATGGGTTGAGTCATAAAATATAGATATGGATATGGGTAGAGTAAAACCCGAACCATGGATACCCACATTATACCCGTTTTTTATTAACTCTATTTTTACTTGAATATTTATGGTTAAATATAATAAAATATTAAAATTTTATACGAAGAAACAACTTTAAAATCTCCACTTTACTCCTTAGTACTCACATTTTTCATCATATTTTATTTTCTTATAGGATGATAATAATGCAAATGATATGGAGATGGAGTTTTGAATGTTGTGGAGTCCACGCAAATATAATTTGAAGCTTTAGTTATTTCAATCTTTGTTCCAGTTCTAAATTGTGAAAAATATATGTTGTTTTTGTACTAAATATTATGATTTTTATTATTTCAATTTTATGATTTTTTAATATATACAAATTAAAATCTTGATTTATTATTATTAAAGTAATTTTGAATTGGAGCGTTCGCAAAAATCTGCCTTTTATATTTTTTATTTAAAAGTTAGATTTTATGTGCTATACAACCCGATGGATATCCAAAAACTCGAACAACCCAATGAATTTGGATATGGGTAGTAAATCGTAAAAACCGATGAATAAGAATATGGATATGGGTTGAGTCATAAAAAATGAATATAGATATGGATAGAGTAAAACCCGAACCGAACCCTACCTATTGCCATCCCTATTCGCCCTATTTTTAGGTTCCGTGCAACTCTCACTATTTATACTTTGATTTAATTATACATATGATTTTTCAACCCTTATATATATATAACTCGACATTAAATCTACTGTGTTCGCTAGTCCAATTTAATATGATAAAAACATAAATAATTATCAAGAAAACTAAAATTTTGGATTAATTTTTTTTTGGCCTCCCCTCATTTTTTTAGGCTATTTGAAGCATTCCTCGTAATTCTTCTTTGTAGTAGTCCTAGAAACTTTCTCAAAGGTGGCCCCATCCTATGCTTGGTGAATAAAAGACATGACCTTTTGATGTTTCTTCTTATGATCTACATAAAATATTTTTAGGCTTGTTTGTGAGTAATTATATTTTCAAAAATCTTGTAATCATTTTCTACAATATCCTATGCACCAAGTTGTACTTTCATATGAATGCACCAACTATCAAACTTATCTTTTGTGAGCTTTTGGACTTGGAAGTGAATCATTTTACCATCCACCAATTTTTCTTTTATTAAAGCTATGATACCCATTTGTTGGATACAGAAGAAGGAAATATAAGAATTTTCTAAAAAAAATTATGCGTCTATAGTTTTTGATATTCACAAACTTAACACACCTATACATTAACACATAATTAAACAGATCATAATCTTTTATCTACTTAATTTAAGGACACTTAAATATGCTTAACTTTAATCATTCATATATTCAAATTAATTTAAACACATTTAACTTAATCATTCATATATACTCAACCTTATTGAAGCACACTTAAAAGTAAATCTTTAATCTTTAACTTCATATGTATCTTTAAATTAGGACAATACACAAGCTAGTGCACGTCGACTTGTAATGTTGGGCAAACGTGGATCGTACTCTATCAAGCGAGAATACTGACAAATTATATATGATCGGTTCTATTCAGCTTTCAACGTCTACTTGTGAGGTGATGCGATGATTCGTCGGGGAATTTGGAGAAACATAAGCGGAATAGTATGGAAATAGCACGGGCAACGAGTCGAGAATGTAGTCCTCCAATTTCAGTGGCAACAGAAGAACAAAAAGACTACGGTTACGCAACCAAAGTTAATAACATAACTAGGTGGAACTAACCAATGGAGGGTTGGTTGAATGTTAATACCGATGCCGCATGCTTCCGGGGGAAAAACACGATAACAGATTATTCCAAGTTTTTTTTTTTAATGTTCAAGTCTTATAACAGTTTAAATTATCCAAAACCCCAATCTATAACCCTAAAATTTAGCTTCTTTATAATGGGATCAGGATCAGCGTCATTATCATCGTCATGGTCATGATCCGGATAACAAAAAATCGATTGACATGGGCACAAGCATTGGTATTGAAAGCTTCGAGAAACAGGAACTTTGTCTCTAAGCTCCGCTATCTTCTCTCTGTCTCTCTCTTTACGCATATCCTTTTTAGTCTGTATGGAATGGATAAATATATGATGTAAGTATATGCCCATACCTATATATCCATATATATACATATAGACATGGCAACGGCTTCCTTGTTACAACCTGGGTGTGGGTATCCTGGGAGGTTTACAAATAACGTTAATAACAATAATGCATGGAATGTAGCTTCGTTAAATTCCACGTTGCATCCTTCGTCATCATCTTCCTGTTCCTGTTCCTGTTTCGGTAATTCTCATACGTTCCCTTGTTGATCTCTCTCTCTCTCTTTTGTAGAGAAGGTTTATGATTTGTCTGAAATTGGATTTTCACCCCTTGAGTTACTGGTATTGTTGGTGTTCTTTAGAAATTTTGATTACAGTGCAGTGACATGTTGTGAATCATTGGCTTGAGAATCCTAACGTGAAAGTAGTGAACGAATGTTTTCCGTTTGGGGTCCTCTTAAGAGGTAGAGATTCGTAATCGGAAATGTCTTGTTGGTGAAGGAAATGTAAGGATTTTTGGAGTATTGGAGGCAAGATGAAATGTATTAGTTTGAATGGAGATTTGGTTTGTCTGAAGTAAGCTAGCTTAGTTCTGATTTCTGAAGCTTGTTTATCATTTGATAGAAGTGGGATTTTATCGTCATGCTCTTGGAATTTGGATTTGACGGTGTCCTCCGATGAACACAAAACTTGCGTGACACATCTTAAAATGGTATTCGGCTGTTGAACTTTAGTGGTAGACCAATCTCACCCTTACCTCTTAAACACATGTTGGATGTCAATTAACGTGTTTATCCCTTTGGAGTTCCTGAATTCATTGAGATTTTTTATTCTGTTGGGCAGCTGACACAAGTAGTGTTCATGCTATGCAAGCTTTACCATATTATTGTTAAACTTGACTGTTAAAATGTCCTCCTTGTAACCCTATCCATGTCACTATGCTTTTCAAAAATTTTGTTATCATGATCTGATCTACACACGTTGGCCATTGATCGTAATCAATACATTCAACAAATTTGATTCTTTCCTCATTTGCATTGTTTATGAATTCTTTACGAACATTGATTGATTTAAGCAAATAAATATGCTTTGGAAATTTTTTTGAAGTGTAGACACACCTGTTCATACATCCTTAACTCCATGTTTGGACATACGATTATGTATTGCAGGTTCTAATAGTATTTAGAAACATCAAGACCTTAGAGCTCAAGCTATGAACGCGGCTACTCGAGGCAATCTTGTGTTATCTAGCAGATCTAAGAATGGCAAAGATGAACCTGATCATCTTCTTGTTCTTGTTCATGGCATCTTGGCTAGGTACAAGTATTTGTTATTTCATCGTATTATAAGCAAATCCCCCTTCTATTTCTCCCTTTCATTGCATTAAATGAAAAAATATAGTTGAGACTGAAGGGAAAATCAGTACAAGACATTTGTTCTCACTTGACAATGGCAGAAGCTAATTCTTCTGGTCAGCTGGATGTATCTGTTTTCATGATTTTGTTTGTCCTAGAATATGTATGCATGAATTTCTGGTGCACTTTCCTCGTTTCATTCTTTCCTTGTACTCCTACGAGTTGAACACCTATTGACTTTGTTTGGGCTTCTGAGAAAAGATGGTTATTGAAGCATAATACAGCTCATAGATACCAAAATGAACTGAAATTAACTTCTCCATAAATTTGTATTGTTTGTATCCAGATGCATCACAAGCATCTAATTCTCATTTGGTTCTAGATATTTCCTCATGATAGTCTATCTACTGATTGCTTACAACCATTTTTCAAATGACAATTTCGACTGATTGAACGCGCTGTGCAGTTTTACTCCTTAAAATGTTTCAACATTTTGATATGCTATGCAACAAGTTTGCACTTCCAGCTACACTAACATTCCTGGGTGCATTAAGATTATATATGGCTTGAGAAAAATTCAAGCAGCAAATCAGTAGTTTTATCACCATGGGAGTGATCTATTAGGTTTTTAGATTAAAGAAAGGCCTGTTTCTGGTGCTTTTAACCTTTGAGGTTGTAGTCCAAATTGTGTTTAATTTGACCATGTTCCTCAAATGCAGCCCAAGTGACTGGATATATGTGCAAGCTGAGTTGAAAAGGCGTCTTGGGAGAAACTTTCTAACATATGGTATGTTTTGGTCATTCACCAATTAATGTACTTATTGTATGCAATTCTTAGCTGTAAATTTTAGGTGTGCAAAGTTTAAAGGTTTAAATTTGTTCTGTTATTTAGCTTTGCCCTGTCGATGTGACCATAATTAAAAAGTAAACATCACACAGATTAGGGGAATTGCCTTATCTTCCATGTGCAAGAAAATTGGGGCTGCTGATTGAGAATAATTAGATACAAATGATGGAACAGCGAAGAGATCACTTGGGACAAATCACTGGTTTTTTTTTATTAATAACAAATTCTATGGAAAGAAATTGCAAGGATGGAACCATTCTGAACTGCTTCTGTATCTTTTCAACTATAAATTTTCCCTAGAAACAAAATTGACTCGCAAGTTTTCAAACATATTATTTAGAGTAAGGGGCTTACAATAATTGGTTTTTGACAGCAAGTTCATCCAATAGCTACATTAAAACCTTCTCTGGGATTGATGAAGCTGGAAAGCGACTAGCAGAAGAAGTGAGTCTTGAAAACTCTTTGAACATATACATGCAGATTTCTCTTAGATCATCTGATATGGCGAGTGGATTATGAAGAGCGGGTCACTGTATGATCAATGACGTTCCTACCTATTAATCTTCTCATATATGTAAACAGGTAATGCGAGTAGTGCAGAAGGCAGGGAACTTGAAGAAGATTTCCTTTTTAGCCCATTCTCTTGGTGGCTTGTTTGCAAGATATGCCATTGCTGTTCTTTATTCAAAATATGCCTCAAGTTCTGGTCAATCTGGTGATCATAAAGATTCAGAGAGGCCAGATTCACATCGTGCTGCTTCTTTAAGACGAGGTACAATTGCTGGGTTGGAGCCAATCAATTTTATTACTTTGGCAACCCCCCATCTTGGAGTTAGAGGAAGAAAGCAGGTTTGTTTTGAAGGGTATTCCCTCGTATGTATCTTTGTAGCTTGTAGTAATGGTTCAGTCTGGTACTTATTGGGCTCCAATGAGGTTCCCATTTTTTATTTGAAAAGTTATATTTTTCATCGCTTTTTTTGCTTTTGAATTGTAAAGTGTTCTCATATTCTTTTGCACTGGCTCTTAGGATTGGGATTATTCATTTATGCATTGCATAGTAAAATAAATGAAAAAATTTCACCATTTTGTAGTTTTGTGACTTCCGAATTCTGATCTAAATAAACTTGGGACATTGTGATACATTTGCTAAATGCCTTAGGTGGACAAAGTTGGGATAATAAAGAGCTCTAAAAAGGAAAAGAAAAAGACAACTTTGAAACTCTTGTATTAGCCTCTTTCAGATTTCTAAACTAAATGTGTTCATGAGAAAACTTCTGGATGTGGGAAGTAATGATTGGTGCATGGGATGAGTTCAGGTTGGAATTTAGCCGTTAATACGAGTAAGAGAAACTATTTTGTAGCCATTTCTGTCAAACAATGTAGAACCTACATTTGTTGCTTGTCATTCCATTCTATACTATTAAATCTGCAGAGAATCTCTTCTGCATCAACAGCATCATCATTATTATTCTCTCAGATAAATACTCCATCTGTTGTTATCGTATCATTGTTTATAGTGATTAACTATAGCCAAATCTCATAACCGTCTTAGATTTCTGCTAATGAGTAATTATGATCTATCTCAGCTTCCATTTCTCTTGGGCATATCCATTTTAGAGAAAATTGCTGCACCATTAGCTCCTTTTCTTGTGGGCCAAACTGGCAGTCAATTGTTCCTTACGGATGGTCAACCAAACAAACCACCTCTTCTTCTTCGAATGGTTTCAGATTGTGAAGATGGGCAATTCATGTAAGTAGGCTGCAGTTCTAAATAATTGGAGCGTATACTATTCTCTGACGCAGTCAGTATTTTCTGTTCACCTGTCTTCTTATCCCTGTTTCTGTACTAACTTGCAGATCTGCCCTCGGTGCATTCAGATGTCGCATTGTTTATGCAAATGTTTCTTATGATCGTATCCAACTATCTGTGAGATGATTGTATGCTACTGTACATAAACCATGTCCGTTAACGATGTCTTTATCAAGTCAAGCTCCCTTCACACAAACTAGATATGGTTGGTTGGCGCACTTCGTCCATAAGGAGGGAGAAGGAACTTGTGAAGGTGAAAATGATACTGTAACACTCTTTAACTCTAGTTCTTGCTATTAATCGTTTGATGGCCCCGTCCATAAAGGAAAGCAGTTTTTGGTTCATGAACCAAAATACTAGTCAATAGTTTAACTAGATTGTCATTTAGAATTCTGAAAGATCATTGGGCGAAAAAAAGAAGAAGCTAATATTGATTGTTTATTGTTTGAAACTTAGGTTTGTGGATTCTTGTTGGACTGTTAAGTGAAGTTTGTTTGCAGAATATCATCTTATACACTATTTCAGCCTTTTTCTTCATCTAACTGCTCTTATGGTTATGAAAGCTAGAAACAGCGGTTATAGAACAAAGTTAAGTATGAATATTTACGACTACTCTGCCTCAGATACTAAATTATAATTACTTTTTCTCAACTGACAGCCTCCCCAGAAGTCCCTGGATGGTTACCAGCATGTTGTAGATGATGAGTATTGTCCGCCAGTCTCCTCTGAGGGTTCCCATTTTCCTCCAAAAGCTGCAAAGGCAAAGGAGGCAGCACAAAATGAACCCAATGCACAAAACACAGTGCAGTATCATGAAATAATGGAAGGTGTGATGTGTGGTCATTTACGAAATTAAGATTTCTGATTACGTCCTATGGAAAAGGTAATAACTGGATTCCTTTTGTTAACAGAGGAAATGATACGTGGTTTGCAGCAATTAGGATGGAGAAAAGTTGACGTCAGCTTCCACTCGGCGTTCTGGCCCTTCTTTGCTCATAACAATATTCATGTGTGGCTCAATTTGTTTCCAATATCTATATAGTTTCCTATTTATTATTACATGCTGTATCCTTCATTTCAGGTGAAAAATGAATGGTTTCACAATGCTGGTGCTGGAGTTATTGCTCATGTTGCAGACAGTCTAAAGCAGCAGGAGTCTTGCTCATACATTGTTGCTAGCTTGTAGCTTTAGTTGCCATAAGCAAGGGCCCTGCTACTACAAAATTGTTGTGTGATAATTGCTCATTCCCAGAATGACAAATAAAAATCCGCCATGTTCTCGCTTCGTTATATGGCTTGCCAATTTCTATGAATAGTTGAATAAAACGAAACAACTTAGGTGAGAAACTTCATTAAAGAGATGTAGACCAAGGATATAAAAATAATATCAAAAATAAAACAGAATGCCCCTAGTTCCTAGGCATGGTTGATCCATAGCATTCTTTTCACAAGTTAAAGTGTCACCTGTTCTCGGTTACAAATGAATGTTAGCTATGTGATCAAACTTTTAACAGGGACTGATTCCTGGACCCCAAATCCCGTTTGAACCTGTGGCCGTGTCAATTGTGCGCTTTTTCTAATTTGCAACTGTAGGCATCTAAGTTCTGATAAGACACACATAAACATTAGCAACTGTCTAAAGCCAGCTTCTGTAGTTGCCAGAAAATACAAAACATGAAAAACCAACTTCTTGATTTTCCATTATGGCAAGTGAGAAGTTTATCTAAGCTCAAATCTCTAATTTTGTCAATATTTATGTTCTATAATGGAGTGAAAATAGGCAACGAAATACCACTAAGGTGAACGTAGATAGTTGCATTAAGACAACTATGTTACATTATCATATCATATGCCTCCTTTTGTTAAGAGATGGTTTTATGCTTACCTATTTTTATGCTTCTTCCCGTTCTTCCTGCTTTGGAACTCTTCGCGATGAAAGATGGTGAGTTAATAGCGGGTCAAAGCAACTCTTAGAACCACATGCATTGGACAGGACCACATAACAACCCTTAAACCAAACTACTGAAGAACAGAACTAACGAACCAGTACCTTTATAATAGGCAACACCACTCACTGCATGATTCAAGACCACTATTCCTCCTTCACTGAGTTATTAACCTTCTCTGGTAAAATTGCAAAAGGAACAATCAGAAGCTCAAGAAGAAATGGCAAAGCTTGCAAAAAAGATAACCATTCTGGTCTCGGTTCTCTGCTTTCTCTCCCTTCTTAGCTCCACCTATGGACATACTGATCGTTTCATGGTTGAAGGCAAGGTCTACTGTGACAATTGCCGTACCCAGTTCATTACCCGAATCAGTCAATTCATGAAAGGTATGTAAATTTCTTGAAAGCATCGTCAACATATTGAAAACCTACCACTTTGAATATCATAGCAACTTTCATGTCATTGCAGGTGCAAAGGTGCGCTTGGAATGCAAAGAGATGGAAGGCGGCAGCTTAACGTTCAGCGAGGAAGCAGAGACCAACGAGTCAGGAACCTACACAATCGAGGTTGACGGAGACCACGAGGATGATATATGCGAGATTATACCTGTAAAATCCGGCGACCCTAACTGCAGTGAGGTAAGCAACGACGATTACCTTAAGAAAGCTGCAAGAATCAGCGTCACATCCAACAACGGCATCATTTCTGGGGTGCGCCAAGCCAACCCTCTTGGTTTCATGACAAAGGAAGCTAAACCAGAGTGCAAAGAAGTGCTCAGAGAACTTGGGTTCTCCGCAACTGGCTTGGTTAACAATTGATATCACATCACTTCCACTACGCAGTAGTAACTGAATAAATATTCCGGTCGTTCAGTTGGTATTTTCATGACATCATTGTGAGAATTTAACACCTGACTCTTGTATACGAGGTTTCGATACCTCACAATTCTGCTACTTCCTCCATGTTGAATTCCATGGTTTTCAAAAACTATCGTGAAAATGTGCAATAACTAGATTAAAGATTTCTACGTTTAATTTAATTTACGCAAAGCTGTCATGAGTGAATATTGTTTTTTAAGAGACTGTTGCTCGTGGGATCCTTAGACAATAACAGTTTTTCTAAATCATCAGAATTTAGAACCGGAAAACTATATCTTACCCATATGTTGGAGAGTTCAGGTCAGTACATTAACACATTGTCCTCTTTTCTTTATTCTTTCTTTCTTGTCTGGCGCACGGTAGACGGTGCTTACTTGCATAGAATTGATCTCCATATTCACTTTTTTGGCTAAGTTATGTGTCAGGTATAACGTGAACCTTTAACTTTAGCCCAAAATCTACCGTGAGCTTATATAAACGAGATAATACAAAAAAGTGTATGTTTTACTATTCATAACTCCATTAATAAGCTATTCAAATACTTGAACGAGCTGTTTTATGCTGTTAACGGCTTTGTGCGCCTTTTTGAATGTACGAATTTCCTAACGTATCAGAGTAACCTCAAGAAAGGAGTTGTCTAACGCAAACACTTCAAGAAATGTTGAGCTTCCAAGTTTGAGAACTCACCAAAGGCGTTGGAAGCTATAATCAGATGTAAACGTTAAATTTAAATTAGCCAGTCATCATATAACTATCAGCAGAAATTACTGCATGCATCACCTGCAACGGAGGTTAAAGAAATGATTTTGAGATCAAACTTAAAAGAGAGGGGTGAAAAGAGGATTAAGGCACAAAAGATTCTATTTTTGG
The DNA here is from genome assembly GCA_025531955.1 of Erythroxylum orinocense. Lineage (NCBI taxonomy): Eukaryota > Viridiplantae > Streptophyta > Magnoliopsida > Malpighiales > Erythroxylaceae > Erythroxylum > Erythroxylum orinocense. The sequence goes on from JANZLX010000002.1 coordinate 33,157,968, forward strand.
TGGTGTTTCTGCCTTACTTTTGGCTCCGCTTAGTTTCCCCTTACCTTGTAGTGCTGCCATGAAAGCTTACGGAAAAGAAATCTTTTCAGAACAAAGTAACCCACGATTCTTTTTTCTAAAAGAAAATAAAAAGCGCATGAAGTGATTTATGCAACGAAAAGATTGGCACTTTCCACCAATCAATCAAACAACACAGTATTTTGGTTGAGAAATATTCCACGTTCCAAGATTATAAGCATCTAACCTCTTGATTTATAGTGTAAATGTGCGACCTCTTTCCTCTTTTCGCAGTTGCAGTCATATCTATTCTCGTTGTTTAGGCAAGAAAAGCAAGATAAAAGTAATAGCATTATACTCTCCTTTTGATCCCAAAGCATAAAGCAATAATGGTGCCAAACCTTCCATTAGAATATTTTGTACTTTCAAGACTTTTTTCTTTTTATAAAAAATGGATGGTTCTGCTTATCAACTTTAAATTTTAGAACAATATTTCAACTTTTTTCTTATAAATGAGTCAATTAATTTTAAAACACGTTCAACTGCTCTTCCTCCAAAATCGTTACAAGATAATTTGTTATACGAATGTGAACAAAATTATCATGGTCATGAAGGCCATTAAAAGCGTTATAAAGAAAGGAAAATGTGCAAAATAAGGTTCATGAACCCTACTATAATGTCTTTGAAAAGAGAAAAAATATGTAAAGAAAAAAGAACATTTTCTCCACGTAATATAGTGTTTGATCTTGATTTTAAACACTAAAGAAGTGCTTAATTAGCCTCTTTTTTTTTTTTCCTTCTAATTGGAGCTTTCTACTTCGATATGTATGACAACACTGAAAACAAACTTGCTAAATGATGATTCTAATCCTCTCTTTGCACGCACAGGGAACCCTTTTTTTTTTCTATCGCCGACTTGCTGCAAATGGACTGTCCCCTTGTAAGAAAGACAGTAGTTGTATACAATCTGTCCAAAGTTATAAAACTGTCTAGGAGGTAACAGTAGACAAATTGTTTACAGCTGTCTGTGATTTTTATCCTTAACTTGTTTAAGGCTTTTTCATGTAAAATTTGTGTTAATTTCTTTATTACTATTCATTCAAGCTTGTTTAGCTGCAAACCTACTCTAATTCGGTCAATTTTTCACAAGTGATATTAGAGCAGTGATTAGAAAATTATGATTACTCTTTAGTGCAATATGTATTCACGTAAAATAGTAGGAGCTAAGTCCTGTTCATGATAGAAGTAATTGTGGCAAAATATGAGATTGAAAAATTCAATGAGATTAATTTCTCATTGTAAAAATTGAAGACTATCTTAAGAAAAGATAAATTCTTAGCAGCCATCAGTGAAAAGTTGGCAACATTCACATATGATAATAAGTGGAGTGAGATGGATGGGAATGAAGAAGTCAACGTATCTAGGGCACCAGGATCCCTACTTTGCGGGATATTGGGGAGGATCATAATGTATGTAGTTTTCACTTTGTATTTTTATAAAGAGGCTATTTCCTTTATTTAAACATGTGAATTTATGGTCATAAAGGAGTAACTTTACCAGTTGACCTTATGGACCGGAATGCTATCGCAAATCTTTATCTAATATTAGCAGATGGGGTGTTGTCAGGCATAAAAGAGAAAGAGACAGCAAAGGAGATCTGGAATCATCTCACTAAGATGTACGAGGCCAAGTCACTCCATAACAAGATTTTCCTTAAGAGAAAATTGTACACTCTCTTTGGATGTTAGAATCCACTTTAGTGACAGAATATGTCAACACCGTAAATTCTTTATTTTCCTAATTCACATCCCTAGGTCATAAAATAAAGCCTCAAGAATGTATTGAACTTCTACTTCAAAGTTTACCAGATTCGTATAGTTAACTCATCATTAATTTAACAAATAATGTTCATGCGCACCACCTAGTCTGATGATTTTTCAGCCACTATTCTTTAAGAAGAAAATTAACTCAAGAACAAGGATGACAGGCAAGCAACTTCACAACAAGCAGAGGCATTGACGGTGATGAGAGGGGGATTAATAGAACATAGCCAAAGTGAGAGTTGCAATCATGATAAGGGAAAAGTCAAGAAGTAAGAAGAATTTAAGACGCTACAATTATGACAAAAAGGGTCACGTGAAGAAGGATTGTCAAAATAAGATAAATTTCAATCCTCAAGAAAATATGGCAGGCACTTTAAATGATGGTAATGTCCTATGATGTGAGGCAGCGACTACAAATGAAAGCAGAAAAAGATTTGTTGATGTATGGCTTTTTGACTCGGGAGCTACTTTTCACATGATCTTTCAGAGGGAATGATTTTATCATTATGAACCTGTCTCAGAAGGATTTGTATACAGTTGCAATTATCATGCCTTAAATATCATCGGTGTAGGAACCATCAAGTTGAAGTTGTATGATAGTACAATTTGTACTATCTAAGAACTGCGCCATGTGGATGGCCTGAAGAATAACTTGTTGTCTTTAGAAAAACTATATGATCCTTTTTGCAAGGTTGAAATTGCAAACATGTTCATAAAAATAATTTAAGGTGCACTTGTACTTGTGAAGGGAGAAAAGATCGCAACAAATTTGTATATGCTATAGGGAGAAACTTTGTATGAGGCAAAAGCATCAGTTGTTTCAGGATGTTCAAGTGCAATAATATGGCATCAAAAACTTGAACATATGTCTGAACATGGAATGAAGATTCTTATTGAGAAAAAGCTACTTCCAAAGATCACAAAGGTATCTCTGCCTTTCTATGAGCACTGTATTATAAGAAAACAGTATTGGTTGAAGTTCAACACATCAAATTATAGAAGCAAATTAATTCTAAAATTGGTTCACTCTGATATATGGCAAGCACCAGTTCTATCCCTGAGAGGAGCAAAATACTTTATGTCCTTCATTGATGATTATTCCAGGAGATGTTGAGTATATTCAATCAAGAGGAAGGCAAAACAGTTTCCATTCTTCAAAGTTTACAAAGCGTAGGGTAGAACTTGAATCTGGAAAGAATATCAAGTGTTTGAGTGCAGATAATAAAGGAGAATACACTAACAATGAATTTAATCAATTCTGCAAATAAAAAGGCATTAAAAGATAATTCATAACGGCATACACTCCTCAACAGAATGGATTAGCAAAGTAGATGAACAAAAATCTGTTAGAGAGAACCAGAGCTATATTGGCAATTGCAAGTTTAGACAAGACTTTCTGGATAGAAGCAGCAAGTACTGATTATTATATAGTAAACCAATTCTCATCAATTGCAACTGAGTTGAAGACACAGACAGAGATGCATAATAATAAGTCATTTGATTATTCAAACCTCCATATATATTTAGAATTCATATATACGTGATGTATAATCCTTAAGAAACTTCGAAGTTGAATCCAAAATTCAAGAAATGCCTTAGGATATGCTGATGGAGTGAAGAGGTATCGCTTGTGGGATCTCACTGTCTATAATGTTATTATTAGCAGGAATATAATCTTTATAGATGAGCTACAAAAGAAAGAAGAATATGATATCAAATCAAAGAAAGATTCAGAGACTACTATTGTTCAGATAGAAAAGGAATTCTAAAAGGACTTTTCTGAAGCAGTACTAAAGCACGAGGTACAAGAACCAATAGAGTCTGAAGCTCTAAAGACTTGCAATCAAATCACCTAAAAAGTCTAATAGATTGGCATATAGACTATATTATTAAAGGTAATGTTGCATAGTTTCTTTTAACTAAAGATGGAGAGTCATCAACTCTTTAGGAGGCAATGAATAGTTTAGATGTATCTCAATGGATGGCAACAATGCAGAAAGAAAGG
>JANZLX010000002.1:33178248-33199619 GCA_025531955.1 Erythroxylum orinocense
ACACGTACGGACACGTGTCCGACACGTGTCCACCGCGTGTCCAACGCGTGTCCGTGTCGGACACGTGTCGGACACACTAACACGGCAACATTTTGCCGTGTCCGTGCTTCAGAGTCATAGACAGATCCTGAGCCAAGCAAACAGTGAAGCAGAGAACAATTCGAGAAAGTTTATTAAGAAGAAAAAAGAAAAAAAGCAAATCGGACAAATCCAGAGACCTCGGCATTCAGGGAAAAGCATGATGAACCAGGCGTTGAGGCGAAAGCCATCTTAGGATCGAAGCCAGAGGTCCTCGTAAATAAGACCGAGGCGAGCAGGAGCAATCGCATAGGATTTGGTCAAACCAAGTAAGACCGGTACGTAGACCAGCTTCTCCTGGAAGGCGACGAGCAGTGCCATTCCGGCCATTACTATGCCTCCGACCCCGTACAGCAACCAGTTGATGTACGACTTCATTTTCGCTTCTTCGCTCTCTCTCTCTCTCTCTCTCTCTCTCCTTCCTCCCACTCAGTCAGTCTCAGACTCAGTCGAAGATGGTATCTTCGGAACATAATTGTTGAAAATATGACTTTGAAACAGTAAAAGATATTATCAAAATATTATCTTTAAGTTCAGATTTTATTTTATGCTGATTTAGATTAGATGTTATCTGATATTTAAATTTTAGTTAGAAAAAGTTTGTATAAATAGACAAGCTTCTATTTAATAAAAACTGAGAAAATCTTCTCCACATGAAAAATACCAACAATTGGTATCAGAGCTCTCTTGATCTTAAGGGACCTTTAAACCTACAAACTTATAACCCATAACTCATAACTCATGCCTACAAACCCATAACCCATAACTCATTCTACACTTTTTCACACCACAAATCAAAAACTACACATCAAGCCTTTTTTGAAGCAAATGACTCGTGGGAAGCTGTAGATGAAGACTACGACGTTTCGGATTTGTCAACAAATCCTACAATGACTCATATCAAGATTCACAAAGAAAAGAAAAAAAAATGCAGGAGACAAAAGCAAGAGTTTCAACAAGATCGACATCGACAACAACAACAACAGAAAAATGATGATTTATATCCACCATGCCCACATCGCGCAACAAAATGTAAGAGAAATCAAGCAAGCTGTAAACGATCAATTTGAAAAGGAGCATAAACGAAAAAAAGATGCTTGGAGTTTGCATTATCAAAGTCAAGGAGAAGTGTTGAAAATATGACTTTGAAACAGTCAATGATATTATCAGAATATTATCTTTAAGTTCAGATTTTATTTTATGCTGATTTAGATTAGATGTTATCTGATATTTGAATTTTAGTTAGAAAAAGTTTGTATAAATAGAAAAGCTTCCATTCAATAAAAATTGAGATAATCTTCTCCACATAAAAAAAACCAACAGTAGTCTCCTTATTCTTCTAGAAGCTCTTTTCCGTCTTTAAGGTTATTGCTATTATACTTTCTTAAGGATTTGTTTCAGTTGTACTAGGCAAACTCCCTTATGGTCTTTTAAATATTAACTTGACGATTTGACCGATCTAAACCTCCAAGTTACATATAAAAGCTTTTGTTCATTAATATCTTACATTAGAATCTTGAGCAATCTTTAACATCATCTCTTCCAGAGTAGACTTCTTGTGTGGTTGTTGCTGGTATCCCAGTAGAGGGTTGTTCCTTGTTTGCCCTTGATTTTCCCAAGGGACATTAGGTTGATTCCTCCATCCCAGATTGTATGAGTTGCTATATGGATTGTTTTAGGGTTTAGGAGCATTCCCCAGATAATCCACATGCTCAGGCTGTACTGTTTAATAGTTTGAGCCAGAATGTTCTAGCTCGCACACCTCACATTACATAATTTCACCTTGTGGATTCATCATTAATCTATCGAATTTTTTGCTCAACACTTCCATTTGGTTCACCAACTACACCACTACGTCTACTTCATAAATTCCTGCTTGCTTATTAATTCTTTCTTTAGAAGAGCACCAATATTAGTTGTTCATTGCCATATCATCAATAAGGTCGTGGGCCACTTCTGGTTCTTATTATTGAGAGTACCACCAGTAGTTGCATCTATTGACTACCTTGTATTCTGATTTAACCCACTCTTTAAACCTCTCCCATGTATCATATAATGATTTCGAATCAGCCTGGGAGTAGGAGGAGAAATCGGCCCTTAATTTTGTTGTCTTCATTGGAAGGAAGTACTTCAACAAGGATTTCTCTACCACTTGATCCTATGTAGTCAGTGATGATCTTGGCATTGATTTTAACCATTGCTTTGCCTTTGCTCTTAAAGAAAATGGGAATAATAACAGTATTACCACCATTGATCTTAAAAGTTTCACAATTCTCCAAAAAAAAAAAGATATGTGTATATGGATCCTCATCTCATAATCCATCAAATTGGACAGACTGTTGTACCATCTGTATGATACTAGGCTTGATTCAAAATTATTGGCACTCAAAGTCAATTTGACATTGCTGGACTTCGTTCTAATCAAGTCTTGTCTAGTGTAATCGAACATAGTCCTTGGTTGTTCTACCATGGTTCCTGATTATTTAGTATCAATTTGACCTCCCAAGTCCTCTATTTGTAATCTAACTTGAACTGTCTCAATTGCATTTTTGCAGAGATTTCTACGAGTTGTTCTTTTGATTTCTAGATCTTCAAGACTTAAGCTCTTTTGATCACTTCAGTTTAAAAGTTGACCAAAGATTCAATGTTTGTGAAAACAAGAAGATTAATAAAATCAAACAAATAAAATAAAAACAAAAATAAGATAAAATAAGGTAAATATGGCCAGATTAATAAAAGCTAGGTTTTCCTAATATTACTAATCCCTGAAAACGATGTCAAAAACTTGATTGACAATTTCTATGTTTATAAGAAATTTGTCAATGATAAAATAACAACTGCAATGTGTATTAATAGCTAGGATAGGCAAGTATGGTTCGATTCTAGAAGGACTATAAGTACTAGTAATTATCCTTTTCGTAATATCTAATCGTCAAATTAGATTGTGGATTTAATGAAAAAATAAACTAAACAATTAAACTAAGATTTAAACAATAATGAACTCAAAACAAGGAAAATAATTTGAAAAGTAGATATTAAGAAAATAGTACCTAGGTGATGAATCCCCCTAAGAATCCTTAAATTTTATCATGCAATTATAATATTGATTGTTGGAACATGGAAATTCCTATCTTGAGTTAATATCTTTATCAAGACTACTAATAACTAATCCATAAGTTTATTAACAAAAATCTTTCTAGTTAAACCACCTAGGATTGAATTATAGATTCACGAATTTCACTATTAGGTTTGACCCTAATCTAACAGATTTATGTCAACCTATCTTTAGGTTTACATGCAACTCCTTCCAATTATGATATGTCTATTCACACAAAAGGATTTCTCAATCTCAATCATATAAATCAAATCATGAACTGATATTTTGGATATATTATAATAATAATATAATGCATAATTGAATCGCAATAAATCAATCAATAAAATTGCATTGAATAAAACATCAAATCATATTGTTATCATAACTTAGGTTTGTCACAAATAGGCACTAAACAAATTAGGTCCTGTCCATAGAAAACAATACCAAAGACAAATATGCTGAAGAATAACTAGAAACAAAAGAAATCATAATTGCAAATTCTTCTAATGGATCTTCTTGCAATTTTGATTGAATGTTGTTATCTATCGAATCTTTTAATGTATTCTTCATGTTTTCCTGTCCCTTTATCAAAACTGCTGGCTCTTTATGATTCTTATGACTTAAAATTAATTTAAACTTCACCTCCTATCTTTTGCCTTTGTTCACACCCTTATATTGTATAAACTATATGGGATATACATGATCAACATACATGGGTGTGTTGGTGACAGTGTATCTCCAAAAATACCTGAATTCATGATTTTACACAAGTGTAGAGACTTACATGGGTAACATATATGACCCCATATATCAACATACACGATCATGTAACCTCACATGACCAAAAACAATATTTTTCATATCTTCACACATTTATGGAGACCTACATAATCCCTCTACACAGTCGTGTAAGTCCTTACTTTCCTTAAATCTTCATTCCACGCCATGATTTCATCTAAAATTTTCTCTAAGTAATTATCACCTATAAACTCACTTAAAGCAAATTAAAATACTATAAAACTATTAAATATTTTATCACATGTTAAGGTTAAATTGGAACATGTATGCAATCCATCAAAGAGGGCAACCTGAGTATTAATGATATTAGAATCATAAAGAAGGTATTGATTGTCAAAAGAATATAGAGATTATTGGGGCAAAAAGACACATTGTACTTTAGATGGTTACACACATACGTTATAAAAAGGCAAAAGCTTATGGGAAATTAATAAGGAAGAGGCTAACTATGGTTTTTTTTTTTAATAACTATTAGACCTTAGGAACTTACTATCAACTCAAATTAAATTTAAGATTGGAAATGGGGGAATTGCTTCTTTATATTACAATAACTGTTGCAAATTAGGTCTAATATGCTTCACTCAGATGGCTTAGTAACTATTAATATTTTTCCCACTCCCTCAAGAGTAAAGGTTATTATTAATGACAATTAAAGGTACAGAGAGCTAAATTACTTAAAAAAACTAGTACCAGATGATAATCTGCTTGATTTTGATAAAGAGGATAAATATGTATCACTTGCATACCCATCTAGCTCTTTCACAGTCTATCATAGAGAACTATATTAATATGAAGTGGTGCAAAACTTGCTTGACATTTTCTGATGTAGAACAAGATCCATCAAACCAGGGTGGCAATCAAGGCTTACAATGTTGAACAAACTAACAACACTTGATAACTAGAAACACCTAAACCTTATAAATAGATGTTGCTTACGCAAGGAGGATTTCGAAAGATCTAAGAACCTCTTTTTCAAGTTCTATTTTTACTCAAACATTTGGAAACAGAACCTGAACTTATGACATATTGACTACTTAAAGCTTAACTATCGAGAATTTCTAGAAAGGTTAAATGGAATAAGGGTGTAATTTTCTACTAGTTTTGGCTTATGCATCTATACCATATAGGAGAAAAGAAACTATAGGTGTTTCTAGGGTAAGAGAGGAACGATGATAATGTTATAAATAGATTTGATCTTTTGAGTAAGAGAATAGATGGCCAACGTAAAGGAGACAACTAAATTTATCAATGGCATCATCATGTCTTAGAGGATCTAAATTATGTAACTGACACTATCGCTAGGAAATAAGTGATCATTGGCTACTAATCACTACTAGGTAATACATGCATAACCAGAAGCATATACAAAAATTAATCATCCACATGAAAAAAGAAATGGAGATCCTAACTAGTGACGGAGTCAGAAATTTATGATAAGAGGCTTAAATATTTAATTTTTTAAATTTTAAGAGGCTCAGTGCACTACTAATCTCTAAATAACTCCGTCATATATATATATATATATAATTATTTAATAATCTTTGGAGTGGAGGGCCCAGTGCACCACTGGCCCCCACCTACCTTCCGTCTCTGGCTGTAAGGTATAATCAACATTTTTCTGGGTAGAAATTATAAAATGAAAATTGAAGGCTTTGCAAAACATGAAAGGGCTATGTCAAAATTATATTTTAGCTAGTTAAGTTTCTATTAATAATTGTACTTAAAATAATACCAAATTAATCAACATAAATTATTTTAAATATCATGTATAAATTATTTCGCACCTAAATGCATAATAGAAATTGTGTATAAAAATATTCTCACCTAGTTTGTAAAAGGTTATTAATGAAAGTTATGTACCTGTGAGATAAAGGGGCGGATGTACAATGGGGGCAAGTGGGGGCACTTGCCCCCACTGCCTCCAAAAACTTGTATATAAAAATATTATAATTTTAAATTTTTATCTCATAAAAATATTAAAATTTTGCTCCCACTTAAAAAAATTTTTTTTTACCCCTACTTAAAAAAAATTCTGGATCCGCCCTGCTGAAATATATATATTCCCTCTATCATATAGAAGCATTATTCTGGTGCATAATGATCGATAGGTTGCCATTATTTCCTTCCGGCCTTATTGCATGTCATCTTTTCAGGCTTTTCATTAGATTCAACGATAACTTTGTAGCTTCTTTTTCTTCAATCTTGAAATTGTTGGCTGTGGACAGGGTAGCTTTAAGCTGCAATTGGAAAGGAAAGTCGTTTGACATGATTTAGGTTTTCTTTAATCCGTTCTTTAATAAAGGAACCCTGATTTATTCACTAACAGAAGGAAAGTAGACTCGTTCGCAGAAGTTAACTTTCTGATTTTATAATGTAGATGAAAAAGCATTTCCTTTTTCTTTTGATCCCCACAGATGCTTTGGAAGTCTCTTTTCCATCACAAAGATATCCTTATTCATTATTATATAAAATTGACTATGTGATCGCTGATCAAAATTAGTGTAACTTTTTTTGTAAGTGGAGCACTCCAATAGTTGTTTATTGGAGACTGCCTTTAAATGCAAAGTGAGTATAATCCGCTACTGGTCATGATTAACAATCTACACATTATCAGATTTCAGGCTTAGCCAATATATAACCATGTTAGGGATAAACTACACTATCAAAATAGTTAAGCCACATGAAAAAAAGATGGCGATCCATCCTAGACATTCACGTCAAAGATATCGAGAACACTTACATCTATCATACTGACCCCTGGAAACAAATGTTGTGAACAACTTGGAAGTGCTCTAATCCTTGTTCTTAAAATAGTATTATGCTTTGATTAATTAAAGGTAGCTTGTTGCTATGGTTATTTGTTGCTTTAACAAAACGAAGCAAGAAAAGTCTCCCTTTTGTCCTTTATTGATATTAAAACACTCTACGTATTAAGCGGAGTGGATTCTTTTTATTTAAATCATTTACAAAGATTCTAAAAGAACACCTCATTTGTTTGCTTTTTATTGTCTTGCTCATGGTTAGGACTGCAACAATAACGAACTTTGGAAGACCCTTAGACTGAGTCTGGTCATTTGTATGAAACTGATACATATTTAGCTATAATGGGTTGAGTTAAGGCCTAAGGGATGGTGTAAGGAAGATCCGGTCAAAGTTGCATTGTTTCATTCTTTGATCCTTTTGTTGGTTTGTTACTATGGTTATTTGTAAAGGTGCACAAAAGTCAAAAACATTAGAAAACGACATGATAAGAATTTGTGAAGCCTCATCTTCCTTCCTTCTATTTGACAATTAACTGCTTACACAAACTGTCCTCATCACTTCAAAATCAGTTTATATTCTTCATCTACGTTATGAATTGTCAAACTGAATTGGAGTCTAGACCTCATTCCTAAAATAAAGCTTAACTTGTGCTTTTTAATCGTTATTGTTTGTTGTTAAATGGGTATTCCTTGGACTGAGCTTCAATTGAATATTGTACTTGAAGCGCATAAACTCATGTTTTTATAATCAACCTCCAAAACTCAAAAGAGGTAAACCTCAAAAAGGTTCAAAAATTTTACCAGAGGACTTATTATTTGTGAATTGTTCTTTACAAAGAGGATACCTGTTGACCCAAGTGATCAGATTCAACCCATCAACTTTTATATAAAAGCAAAAAAGATGATGTTTAATGCCAGTATTTTGGAATTCTGGTGATCATATTCATTGAAATGAGCTTCAATAAGCATGGTAGTAAAGTGAATGGCATATTAAATAATAACAATATGACACAATAGAATAGACACTTTAGTCCGAGATTAAACGATTGCCTGTGGATGAATGAAAAGTTAAAACTAAATCATCTAACATCTTATACCTTTGTCCTGGTCATTGAACGAATCGATGCTAGCAAGCATGAAAATAGAAGCCTAAAAATTAATTACACTGGGAAACTGGCATTATTTACATTCAGATATATGCTGGAGGCCTACTAGAATTTACCAAGTCAAAACTGCACAAGTATTTGCTTTCTAGTTAAACTAGCACAACAGTCTTCCCTCAAAGCTCAGAAATATCAAGTGTCACTCCAGCTATCATCTTCTCCATCATCACTTGCAACAACCTGACATTGTTTTCCACTGTCAAATTTATAGAGTGAAAGCATTGCAGAGAAGCAAGCAATGATAACGAACAGAAAACAAAATGGTAATGAGAGAAAACTAAACCTGGCGAATTGCATTTGCTTTTTGCAATATTGCAGTTAATTTGTCATTTTCAGTGGAGTCTGATGTCAAAGTTGGCTTTGTTGTCACTGTGCGTCTCAGGGTGAAAGACTGCTATGACAAAACAAGTAACATATGAACATGGGTTTCTTGGCAAAGAGTGCAAATCCACCATTGCCGTCTAGGTTTCATGTCAAAAAGGAAAAGCAAAAGGAAATGATCACTCACTTTAGCTCGAATTTGCTGCAAGAAATCTTCCTTTTCATCCATCCCCTTAACATTCGCAGGCTGATTAGCTTCTTTCTGAGCATTCAATTTTTCCCATTCCTGCTGCAGCAGGCATACAGTCCCATTAAACAGAGAATTCCAAGTTAAAACACGATCTAAATTCACAACATACAACAGATGTAGCAGTTCTAGTTACGGAATTGTACCTTATTCTTTGTTTTAAGAGCTATATCTCCCTGAACTAGCTGTTGTCCATCAGGTGGAAATTTCTTAAGTTGTTGACATAAGGAAGATTCCAAAAGTTTCAGATCAAAAGCATGTTCATCAGCTCCAAGGACAGTATAGAGTCTATCATTTGTCAAATAGGAGTGAGCTTCAGAAACACGCCATTGAAGAGGAGGGAGAGGTGGTGGCAATGGGGTAGACTGTACTTGATGCTGTCCGTCTAGGACATTCATTTGATCCCAATTGTCTTTTTCTTCTCTCTGTGGTAAACAGTTCACTGTTTCCAAACCAGGAAGATCTGTCATCAACGCAGACTGAGATGGATCTGCACCACTCTTGGAGCATATGCTATTAAAGCCTGTATCCACGTCAACACCATCATTTCCTGATTCCCTAGCCAGCAAAGACCTTGAAACAGATTCAAATGGTGATATTTGCATAGTACTATATAGTTCATTGTCCTTACAATCAGGTGATTCATTGCATCCCCAATTGTCATTGTCTGAATCAGAGTTGTGGCTCAGATAATCATCAGATATATAAGGAGATGATCTACAGAAGGTATCATCATCAGAATCATGACCCAGAACATGCTTTGGAATACCAGGATCCGGGACCAACTGAAAAGATGTAAACATATCCCTAAAACTTTCATTATGATTCACATCAGGAAATTTCAATTTCATTTTAGACACCTCAACGCTGTCAATAGGGAGGAAAGATAGTTTCATGTGTTCAAGAGGGGGTGAAGAGGTAAGTGAGTCCGCAAAAGATATATTTTCAAACAGCTCATGCAATGATTTTTCTTGAGTTGTTTGATGTGTAATGCCATTGTGCAGACTCTGGTCTAACACACCAGGTCTATGTGAACAAGGGAACTCAGGTTTACCATCAAGAACAAGTCTACCAAAACCATTACTGAGCAACCTATGGCCAATTCCAAATGAGTGAGACGAGTTTTCCTCACTCTCATGACCAACAGATATCTTTCTTAATAGCTTTTCTCCTGGTGTATCTGCAATGTTAATATTCGAGATACGTATATAATCATGATGGTGTCCGTAACTATAAGTAGAATCACCAGATTTTTCAACTATTCCATCTTGATCTGCATGCAAAATCTGGTCCATGCTTCCGTCCTTGACCGATCTGCCTGATTTGCCCATCTCACCATCCATGTTGGTCATAGACGTATGATTCACAGGGCCTATCACCTCATCTTTAATATTGGACGGGGAAACCTGGCCTGCACTATTAGATGCGGTAAAATCAGGAGGCTTTGATGGTTGAAGACCTAAAAGGCCTCCATTAGTCCAGAATGTAACAGAACCAACATTAGAAATTTCAGTCTGAGATCCATGAGACCTGCAGGAATTGCTTGTGGTCATATTACTCAATGACTCTGGAAGATTTGAACTCTCCATGCCAGAAGATGAAGAAGCATTGACAAGAGATTGTACTTTTGAACCATCTAGAGGATCAACTCTTATGCATCCTTCACTTGACAGTGAATAGTCTGCATTTGAAAATCTGCCAGAGCAGTGTGATGCCTGTAAATCGGTAGAACTCTTCGAGGGGATTGATGTGGGAAATTCACAAAGGGCTTCCTCCTTTTGGGAGATATCAGATGAGGTATGGTGTTCATTATTAGATCGATGATGATCAGAAATATGTTCAGTGTATTCGTGTGTTATATTTTCTAAATTTGTAGTTAGCTGTTCATTGGCAAAACCCTCTGATGCAGTGTATTTGGACTTATCACAGGCTATTTCATTGTGTGATATATCAGATGAAGTATGAGAATCAGCTTTAGACAGAAAATGCTCTGAAATATCTTCTGTGACTTCTTGGACTTCACTACCACTTCCTCCATTTTTACAATCGGAATAAGCAATGTCCACTTCATGTTTTGTTCGGAAATCCACATCATTCTCGGATTCTGTTTCTATTGGGTTTAGTGTGACATCATTCTCAGATTCCGTTTCTATTATGTTGAGTGCATCCATATAATAGTCCGGCTCACTGTCATCTTCATCAAGCTCGTCCAAATTGGTGCTTGATTTCATAGTCCTTTCATCATGTACAGCATCTGGTTGATCAGAATGCACAGGCCTCGTGAATTTCCTCTCTTCTACATCAAGGTCAAAGACTGTTATGAGTGTTTCTGGAGCTTCAACTTCATCACAATGTTGACCTTCAGGCTCCACTATTTCTGCCTTTTCATCCCTTGTAACACATGATGAACTATCAGTGATCTTCTCAGTCGACAAACTGTGTGGAAAGTCATCAGCTGTAACCCCAGGTTGCCCACTAGGATAACTAGAATTGTGCACATCATTCTGTTCAATAGACCTTGATGAGAGTTCCTCTTCATCAAGTTGCGAGGAAGAACTTAAGTGAAGGAAAGATTCCTTATTCAATGAACCAGTTCTCGTATCAAAAGAATTAGTGCGATCGCCCAGATCATATTTTAATGTCACGTCAATTGTAGAGGCTGTGTGCACAGGAGAAGGGTGGGCATTGGCAGTTGGAGGAGCGAATTGCACTCTGCCCAATCAAATATCAACCCAGATTTCAATGTCACCAAATGGAAGAAAGTAAAATTAACCCACTTTTATGATATTAATACAGATAAGCTCATTTATAAACTGTACCTGCCACCATGATTTGTAATTGAAACAGGACGCAACAAATCGCCTTTCCTTTGCAATGACCCTTTTTTCTGTCCATTTTACATTAGTGGTTTGACATGTTCAACAAAAGTATAATTGATGGAGCATATATTTTTATTTGATTACATCTATAGCAGAGAACCAGCATATCAAATTTAGCCGTAGAGGCATAATTAGAATATCAGAATTCACCATTAGATATGGTACTTTTGATGATAATCAAAATACTGGTACTGTCTAAAGATACCTTGTTTTTATGAGCTTTGTTATCTCTTTGGAATTTCCCGACGTCTGGCTCCTTGAAGTTGCACAATCTTTTTCTGAAAAGAGTTGGATCTGAATATCTCTTTAGACAAGATCCTGGGCTACCAGTGTCAAATCTGAATGCCAAAACAAATTTATTTATGACCTATGATGTAAAAAACTGAAAATTCCGAGCATACATCATCATGCATTGAAATCTGACAGTGGGGAGTGATCATACTTGTCAAGCAAGTGCAAACGTGGAGGATCTCGACACTCTTCATAGGAGTCCATGATGAATCTCGGCAAGTCATTGTTGATGAAATGGTTTTGTTCATTTTGAATGCGA
This sequence comes from Erythroxylum orinocense, assembly GCA_025531955.1. NCBI lineage: Eukaryota > Viridiplantae > Streptophyta > Magnoliopsida > Malpighiales > Erythroxylaceae > Erythroxylum > Erythroxylum orinocense. The sequence goes on from JANZLX010000002.1 coordinate 33,190,144, forward strand.
GGGTGCCATCTGGAACCTGTAAGCCAGCTGCTTTATGTTAAGGAATTGAGATAACTTGGAAAATTCCAGAACATCAAGTGGAAGAGCAAATGAATACAGCACATCATATTACACGAAAAAGAATTAACAGCTGAAGTCTCATAATGGAAAATGGGCATCCGTTATTATAAAAGACCATGATCAACTAAACAAGCCATAAGATTTCAAAGTTCAAACTATAGAAGTATCCAACATAATTCTAAGCATGTCATAGGGCAGATTTTATCAAGATAATAACTAATGCTGAAGAGTTTAAACAGTTCAGAAACAACAATTTTCAATTCATACCTGATAAATGCACATTCAGTTGTAGATAACTTGCAATTTGAGTTAAATTAGGTCGGAGGGGAAAGAGTAATCAAGTCAAAAAAGAAGAAACAGCTTCTTTCCTACATTTCACAAAATTTCAGATTGCCAAAAGCTTCCTTCCTAAGGAACATGACATTCATTCCATGATTCGTGACTATCAAAGGATCAATTTTCTAAAGAAACTTTTACACATATGCACTTCTCTACGGTGAATTGCCTCGAGTACTCCAAATGGAAAACAGAATAACCAAGGAGAGTAATTGTGATATTAACGTAATTAATTAAATTCTACAGACAACAACAATAAGTCTAGCTAATACTCCAAATTGGAAGTTGATTTCTCTAAAACAAATGTGCCTTCTTTGGAACTCAATCTTCATGTTGTCAACAAAGTTGTTAAAGAACATATATATTATAGGCCTAATTAGTATACCTTCAATCTATATATACGTATCATTCCTATAAATAAAGTACGTAAAGAAATTATTTTTCCTTCTTGATTACATGGTATCAGAGCCAAATTTCCCCTTGTGAGCAATTAGCTGTTTAAAATTTCTCTCTCTTACTTTGCTTATGTCCATAATGAACAGACTTTGTAGAATTCATTTTGATTGGGCGTGTTTGGTAAACAACTGATAAGCTGTTTTTTAGCTGTTTGACCCAAAGCTTGAGCCATGCTACAAAGCTATTTATCTGTTTGGTTATGAGCTGATTGGGTTGGCTGATTCAAGCCAATTTTAAAAGCTCCTTAAGTGTAGCGTTTGGAGGTTAACTGTTTGCCTAATGACAGTATTGCCCTCCACTTTAGTCTCTACTTTTGCTCTAAGTGTTTTCAAAGTTGGCTTTTTTGATCTTACAATTATGTCGTGAAGTCTGGAAGAATATAATAAACGGGTTAATTAAACTTTGCAATCTTTATTTAATTTTATAATATTATTTTACATTTAACAATACCATAATATTAAGTTTTTGAACATAAAGAGATATCAAATTAATGTTTTTAGTATATAACTACTATATATCGTATATGTGTCATACTATAATTATAGATATTTTTAATTTATTAAATAATAAAATTCATAAATATTATATGAAAAAAAAATACTAACCCTGTTGAAGCACATTGTTCGTGAAGACATCCCTCCTTACCTTTATTCAAGAAGTTATGTTCTCAGTTTCATGATGTATCTTCCTTATATATATCGAGTCATATGTCAATATATAAAACATCATCATCTATCTTCAATACCACTTATCACTGAAAGAGATATTTTTCCTTTGATTTAGTTCATTCTAATAATTGGAGTCCATGTTCTATTATATGCAAAACTAGATTTTAGTATTTTATTACTTTTGTTGATGATTTTTCTCATGTGACTTCGCTTTATGTAATGAAGAATTGTTCTACATTGCTTTTTCATTTTACTATCTTTTGTACTGAAATTAAAATACAAGTTAATGCTTTTATGCATACTCTGAGAAGTGATAACGCCAAAAAATAATTTTTTCATATCTTTAGAATCTTGCATGATTCAAAATGGCATTCTTCATTAATCCTCTTGTGTTCACACCGTGTCTCAAAATGGTCTGGTTGAAAGGAAAAATAGACCTCTCCTTGAAACAACTAGGGCACTTTTATTCCAAATGCACGTTCAAAAGCAATTTTGAATTGATGCAATTTCCACACCTGCTTTCTAATTAATTGCATGTCTTCATTTGTTCTTTATGGTAAGATTCCTTAGTGTCCTTTTTATTACTAAACCCTTGTTTACTATGACACCCTGAATATTTGGTAGCACTTATTTTGATCATGATGTTTGTCCCCAAGTAACTAAGTTAAATCCCAAATAGGGATGGTAAAAGAGCCTGTGCCCGGACGGCCAAAAGTCAACAGGCCAGGCCCAGGTTGATCAGGTCTCAACCCATTTTCCTAGCCTAAGGCCTGACTAGTTAAGGCAAAATGACGTCGTTTTGCCAATTTAAAAATAATAATAATAATTGTTGATCGGCCAGGCCTCCTTGGGCCTAGTCGGGTCCAGGCTCGAGCGTGGCATCACTGACTCGGCCCGACTCAACCTATTGCCATCCCTAATCCCAAATCTTTAAAATGTGTTTTCCTAAGTCACTCTAGTCTACAAAAGGGGAACCAATGCTATTGACCTAATCTTAACAAGTAACTTATGTCAATTAAAGTTACCTTTTTGGAACACATTCCTTTCTTTTCTACTTCTTCAGCCTCTTCCAATAAGGAGGAGAAGGATGATCTATTGCTTTATAAGGTCACTTATCAATCACCTAATGTTGCCTCTACATCTAATATTCCTACACAACCGCCACCACCACCTATTAGCAAGGTTTATTCCAAAAGATGAGAACCTCCCAGTAAATGTTCGACACCTATCTCTTTTTCAACATTAGATCCAACAACCAATGATCTGATACTACCAATTGCCCTATGCAAAGGTAAACATTAGAGCACTTGTCATATCTCATCCTTTGTTTCTTATGATCACTTATCTTCCTCTTCTTGTTCCTTTGTTGTCTCCTGTGATTCTATGACTCTTCCAAGCTTTATCTCAACTAGAGTGGTCTGATGTTATGATAGAAGAGAAAATGCATTAGATGCTAATGGTATGTGGGATTCAGTGAACTTGCCTGTAAGACAGAAGGATATTAGATGTAAATGGGTGTTTGCAGCCGAATTCACCCTTGATGGATCAATAGCTTGACTTAAAATCTGAATTATGGCAAAAGCATGTTCTCAGACTTATGGTGTGGATTATCCTAACACTATCTCTCCTATTGCTAAATTGACATCCATTAGTTTATTAATTTCAATAAACTATTCATGATTGGCCTTTATATTAGTTGGACATCAAAAATGCCTTCTTACATAGTGACCTTAATAGGAGGTTTATACAGAGCAACCACAAGGGTCTTTTGCTCAAGGGAGTATAGGAAAGTTTGTCATCTTCAAAAGTCCCATCCATTTTAAAACAGAGTCTCTATGCTTGATTTGAAAATTTTAGTTAGGCACTGAAAAAGTTTTCTGATCACTCGATTTTCAATAAACATTTTAAATCTAGCGTCATTTACCTTGTTGTGGACGTAGATGATCTTGTCATTTCTAGAAGTGATACTATGGGATTTCACAAGAAAGATTTACAAGTTTTGAAGTATCTTTTCAAAGTTGAGGTAACAAGAAACAAGAAAGGCATTTTCTTATCTTAGAGGAAATATGTGCTCGACTTATTAACTAAAGCTAAAAAGTTGGGGGCTAAGCCATGCAATGCTCCAATCCTTCATAGTTTACAACTTACAAAAGACAGAGACTTATTTGAAAATCTTGAGAAACATAGAAGATTAATTCTGAAATTGAACTATATTATAGTAAATCATCTTGATATCGCATATTATGTTAGTATTGTAAGCCAATTCATGTCTTTCCCAATAGTTCACTACTGAGTTGCTTTTGAACAAATTTTACGTTAATTAAAGGGAGCCCTTGGATGAGGAATACTATACGAAAATCATCGATATACTCATATCGAGTGTTTCTCATATGTAGATTAGGAAGCTTCCAAGATAGACTAGAAATCCACCACTAGCTATGGTGTTTTTGTTGGAGATAATTTGATGAAAAATAAAAACCAAAATGTCGTGTCTCAATCTTGTATAGAATCTTCATATAAAGCCATGGCACAATCTATGTGTGAGATAATGAGGATGTACCAGTTCTTAACTTAAGTCGGTCTTGAAGCCTCAATACCAACAAAGTTGTGGTGTGATAACTAAATTTCTCTTCACATTGCTTCAAATATTGTGTTTCATGAACAAGCTAAACATATTGAGATCGATTATCATTTTGTTCATGAAAAGATGTAACAAAACTTGATCTCCATAAGATATAAAATTAGAGAAATGTAGTCCCCTCTCTCAAATATGACTCAACCAACCAATTCATCCATAACAAAAGCTTAAAAGGTCATATGATTTAGATTATTTCTAGGTTTAACTAGGCATTTGTCAACATCCACCATGTTCAAATGCTTATACAACTGGGAAGTCTCACTAACAAACAAATTTTCACATCAGTAGAACCTATGGTTGCTCTGGATCAATAATGATTGGCAAATGCTAATAAAACAACTGACTTATATATTCTAGTCATAATAATTACAATTTTCTTAATTACTGATAATTTGAACATAAACTACATAGCACAAATGTAGGCTTGAGCCTAAAGAGCCAAATAAGCTCCAACATTCAAAAAGTTCTTGGAGAAAAATGACACATGTAGAAAAACAATTGATTATATGTGCAAAAAGAGTCATACCAGCTGTGTAAGCAAAATGTATATGGCTTGTTTGAGCGAGTATAGCCTTCTCAAGAGAAGGCAATGCAACTTCAATTCTTTGCACACGAACCATCAATTTATGGCTTCTAGAAGATGTAGTTGTTACTTGCTCCTGTAAGCCATGAAAAACTTCTGCTGCAAATCTACAAATGTGTTTAAATGCTACTTGGGTTAAGAGTACATAAATAATCACAAAGAAAAATCATGGAAATGAAGTCTTCATTTCAACAAATACACTAACCATTTAATCTCTATAAAAAACACATTTAAGGAGTCATGAAAGATTTGCATCAACTCAAAGAAGTGCCTTGCTCACATGTGAAAGTTTAAACGTCTAAGAAAAGAAGAACAAAATGAATAATAGGAGCCAAAGAATTTTTGCTAAACTTGCAAAGTCCAAAGAAAAGAGCGTTTACTGTTTTAAATATCTTTTCTCAGAATTTGGAACGATAAGGAAGAACAGTACAAGAAAAGAACCAAAAATGCCATATTCCAAGACAAAAGAGACTTCTCAATCACAGTTTCACATCATGGTGTTAGCAGGCGTGGTATAATAGCATGTCTGAAAAATCCGTTTGGTACAACACGCACATATGGAGCATTAACCTCATCAGGGAGCTGCCACTTTACCCAATAAATCTCATAACATCCCAGATAAGACATTTTAGAGAATGAAATAAGTTGAGCATAAGGAGTAATCTTCCTATCTCCTTTAATCTAGATACCAATTTAAGCAAATACCTCCAGTAGTCCACTAAAGGCAAATCAGATTCATATGTACTGCTATTTTCAATCTCAACAATCAACAAAAAATATTGAAAGATGCAGAGAAAAGCACAAATACCGGTCATGCTTAGAACAGAAATTGGCCATTAAATCAAACTGTCTGCGATTAGGCTAACAAGTGTTTGAATTGGCTTAAAGTTTTTAAAAAAAAAACCTTTGGTGGAACAAAAGAAAAGGTCCACAACAATGATCAACTCTTGAACTCTTAACGAGAGCAATCAACAAATTTTGTTTCAGAAATACTAGGTTACATGCTCAAGACAAACATATTCTCCAGGTTTTCTTTTTTTTCCCCCCCTTGAGAATTAGTGTATCATCCTTATTCTAGCATGTCAGCAACTACTGCCGACCAAATCACTAATCGACCATCACGTATTCAAACCACCAGAGAACATAGCATATTCTGCCCCTTTTTTTATTAAAAAACAAATTCCCCATTCACCACATGCGATGATATTTCAAGAATTCCACCTCACCACATCCAAACTGTTAAAAACCACCACAACGTCACAACTTGGGTTTTACAGCAACTAGGTAGATTGACTACTTCAAAGCCAAATAACTTAATAAAACAGAAAACTAAGACTAATCGACTTAAAATAAACAAAAAACTACATAGCATTAACCAAGAACGAGAAACTCCAACACCAATATCACAAGTACCTTTAAATGGATTCTCTCAATGTTTCCCTTTTTTTTTTCTCCGCAACTACATACCATATAATGCAAATTCGAAGCCATTTTTCTTCAGCGCCTCATACAGTAAAAACTAAAAAGAAAAGACCTTATCTTCAATCAAATGATCAAAGCAATTTACTGCAAATTAACTGTCATAAAAACCATTCTATAAACATTCATTTTGCGCAGGTTTTCGAAAGCAAAGAGTTCATTTAACACACGCACCAAAAAAAAGGAACTTTCTACAAACGTTACTACTAAGCCAAAACTCAAAAGTTGGGGGACAAACAGAGAAAGAGAGATAAAAACACACTCAGCAAGATCGCCTAACTGGCGCAAGATCCCGACGAGGCCAGCAACGGCAACGCCGTCAAGCACTGCCTTGGGGTCCTCCTTATCAGCTTCCTTATAAAGCTCAGGCCGCCCTAAACCATACTCATTCCTCACTTCAAACCTGACCAGAGGCATTTTCCCAAGACGAGCACAACAGATAGTGCAAAAGCAGGAGTTTCAAGTAACAGAAACAAAAAAAACAAAAGAAAGGAAGTTGTAGAGAGAGAGAGAGAGACGAAGAGCAGGTAGGTGGAGGGATTGGAGCAGCTTAACTGCCCAAAGAGGCTGCGTTTATGCTTGTGTATTGGGACTTGGTGAGAGCAGGACATTGCCACCTCCGCAAGCCATTCCTCTCCATTCCAATTAATTGAATGACACAATTGTCCTCATCTTTAGTCTTAGTTTTGTACGGGTGAATTTATTTCCTTTTTATGGTGTTGGTCAAATTGGTCATTTCAACTGGTTAATTTGTTTAATCAGATTTTGCGTCATTTTCATGTTCAGGTCATTCTGAGATACTGAGTGACTGAAAATAAGTTCAAAAGATGTGCAAGTAAAGGGACCTAAAATTAGTTTGCCACGTGTCTAAATCTAAAAGAGACACTGAAATGTATTAATCATTAAATTAATTAATTAATTATTATAAATATATAACTAATGAAGACTTAACCTCAACTATCTTATTTGTGATCAGAGACAGACCAAGTGGGAGTAATTTATAATTGATTGATCGAAGGGTTGACCAGCCGGTCTGGAATCTTGGTTAGCTTCAGCTTTCCCTTAGCCCAAAAATAGAGTATTGGGGCAACCAAACTATTAGATTTGAGCATTGTTGACTTGGAATTTTAATTATTGGGGCAAGCAAGCATTTATTACAAGGCTCTCCAATGGACCTAAACGTTGCAGGATGGCGTGTCCTCACTGGAGAGGAGATCACATTTGGGGTACGTTATTGCAAGTTGCGATATCAATAGCAACGAGACACGAGGAGATCATTTGAGCCTTACACTGGCGTAGTTATTAGAGTACCGCCGTATCATATTCGAAGTGAGCTCTTTAGAAATCATTAATTTCCGTGGCTCTTTCTATGCAGCGATTGATAGAAATAGATTTTTGTTGATAAGTTCCTAAGGATTATTTCAAAGAATTTGAGAAGTACAAATTCAGCATATATATTATGAAAGGAACCAGTGTGCAGATACCATAACTATCCTCATAGACTTGGCCAATCTAGACGTCCATAGATTGCAAGAACCTCCCTTATCAGTTCTTCATAGTCTTCATCACGACAAGCAAGGAGTTGTGTTCTAACGTACCAAGCAATATGCGATATGCCTGAAATTTCTTGATCAGTAGCTTCGCATTCTCTCGGTATCCAAAAAGATTGCAAGCCAGTTAGACAGAAGAAGCGCTGGCAAAGCAAAGAGAGGCAAGAAGTGATCGAGAAAGAGATAGAAAAGCTCCTTGATGCTGGGTTCATTCGGGAAGTCAAGTACCCGGAGTGGTTGGCGAACGTGGTACTCATAAAGAAGAAAAACGAAAAGTGGAGAATGTGCGTCGATTTCACTGACTTGAATAAAACCTGCTCAAAGGATAGCTTCCCCCTGCCCAAAATCGATCAGCTGGTAGACTCTACATCAGGGCATGAACTCCTCAGTCTTTTGGATGCTTTCTCGGGTTACCATCATATCCAAATGAGTCTCGAAGATGATTTTTATAACCGAACAGGGCACGTATTGCTACCAGGTAATGCCGTTCAGTTTAAAGAATGCAGGGGCTACTTATCAGCGGCTTGTCATGGAAATTTTTAAGAAACAAATCGGTTGATCAGTCGAAGCTTACGTGGATGATATGGTGGTCAAAAGCAAGATGGCCGCAGAACATGTTAAAAATCTTAAAGAAGTCTTCCAGACCATCAATAAGTTTTAGATGAAGCTGAATCCTGAAAAATGCTTCTTTGGTGTGGCATCCGGCAAATTCTTGGGATTCATGATTAATCAGCGGGGGATTAAAGCGAACCTAGAGAAGATCGAAGCCATCATCCAGATGCCCTCGCCGCGATGTTTAAAGGATGTTCAAATACTGACAGAACGGATAGTATCTCTGAGCAGATTCGTCTCTAGGATGGGGGACAAGTGCCTTCCATTCTTCAAAATCCTAAGAAAGGCGGATGTGACCCAGTTCCAATGGCCGGATGAGTACGAAAGAGTATTCCAGCATTTAAAGCAATATTTGACTAGTCCACCTGTCTTCCAGAGCCCCGCTGAGGGGGAGAATTTGATAGTTTTCCTGGCAGTTATGGAGGGGGCGATCAGCGTTGTTTTCGTTCGGTTAGATGGCAAGGAGCAATTCCCGATCTATTATGTCAGTAAGGTGCTGAATGGACCAGAAGCGCGATATGCACCCATTGAGAAGCTGGCCTTATCGTTGATAACCACAGCGCGGAAACTCAAACCCTATTTCCAGAGTCACACAATCGAGGTTTGGACCGACCAACCCCTCAGGCAGTGCCTTCAGAAGCTTGAAACCTCTGGGTGGTTGGTAAATGGGCAGTAGAGTTAGGGGAGTTTGATATACACTATAAGCTGCGGACAACGATCAAAGCCCAAGTATTGACGGATTTTGTAGCAAAAATGAGTCAACCTATATTGGACCCCGAATCTTTTTGTAAGCTAGGGCTATTAAACAAGGAACTATTGGCAATTAGCTATATAAAAAGCAAAGAAAAGTTAGGGAATTGAGAAGAAAGGGAAAGGGATTGATTGAATTAAAAGTCATAGGATTTGGTTAAGAGTCATGAGCTGGATAATTTTCTAAACATGGTTCAGTATTTTGTGAAATTTAGAAGCTGTAGAGATCCGATTGAGTTGAATCTTGAGGCAAAATAAAATTGAGATATGGGGCTACAAATCATGTGAAGGGATCAAAATTTAATTTCATCCCTAAGATTGTCAATTTCTGGATTGAAGTTAGG
>JANZLX010000002.1:33203228-33216192 GCA_025531955.1 Erythroxylum orinocense
CCCCCAAATTTTGATTTTTGATTGTAGGATCTTAGAGCTCACCCGGCCGGGCTTGTGGTCGGTGGAATCATTAATGAAACAAAGAATTTGCTTTATCTCCTGCTGTCTCGTAACTTAGGCTTTTGTTAACTTCATAAAGAATCAGATCTCTCGTGGCCGGGTGGTCTTAGCGTTCAAGTGAAATCATGATGCGAAAAGATTCGATGTCAAGGCTGATAGTTTTTGGAACCTGGTCGATCGTTATTGAGGCTGAGCGACCCGAAATTCTGCTCTAGATGTCGCCTGATCCTAAAATCTCATTTGAAACCTGGCCGAGCATTGTCGAGGTCCAAACGTTACTCGAGAGCCGAGCTATGTCGAAAGCCGTTGCCTAACTATGTCAAGGCCGTAGCCTAATTATGTCGAGGCCGTAGCCTAACTATGTCGAGGCTGTAGCCGAACTATGTCGAGGCCGTAGCTGAATTATATCGAGGCCGTCGCCTAACTATGTCGAGGCCGTAGCCTAACTATGTCGAGGCCGTAGCTGAATTATATCGAGACAGTAGCCTAACTATGTCGAGACCGTAGCCTTACTATGTTGAGGTCGTAGCCTTACTATGTCGAGGCCGTAGCCAAACTATGTCGAGGCCGTAGCCGAATTATGTCCAGCGGTTCCAACATATTGTGTTGGCAACCTTGTCAATGTTTATCGATTAGTCGCTTGTCGATCAGTTCCAACATCTTTGTGTTGGCAACCTTGTCAAATAATTGGTGGACTACTCTGCCCTTAATCCGATTTAATTAGATCTGTCGAAAATTCTAAGATTCTTTATTGATGACGATGAACGCGTGGGCCGTTAAAAAATATGACTGGCACAATCAGGAAAAAGGTTCCCACGAATTACATGCGTAAAAGCGTAAGCAATAATAAAATTCTAATGCTGGACAAGGAAAAAAAATAAAGTAAGCTTATCTATGGGTAAACAAAAACATCATTCGGCCTTTATACTGCAGTGGCCGTCATCTCAGAGAGCTCGTTAAAAAGACCGCTCCTTCAAGCGCTCTTGTTTCCGTTAGGTCGCATTCCCTAGCGATTTTCTGCTGGCTCCTGACAACGCCGATTCCATGCAGGGTTGGAAACTTCATTGCTTGGTAGTAGGTGGAGACGACCGCTCTAAGTGCATTTTGGGTAGCTCTTCCAATTATGGCGTTATATGCTCCCTCGAACTTGACGACCAAGAATTCTACACTCTTCTCCACCTGGCGCGGTTTCTGCCCAAATTTTACATTCAACAATACCCGAGCGAACGGGTAGGCCGATGCTCCAGTTACCCCTCTGATGGGCCCTCTATTGGCAACAATTGCTCTTCAGAAATTTTTATCTGCTTAAAAACGTCATAATATAACAGGTCGACCGAGCTGCCCGTATCGATCATTACCCTTTTCACATCACTACCATCCATATTTAAGGTAGCCACTAGTGCGTCGTCGTGAGGGCAGCTAACACTATCTAAATCGGATTCATCGAATGATATCACCCCATTGTTCGGCTTCTTTATTTTTGCTGGTAAATTTTCTTCGACCTGCCTGGCGTATCTCTTCCTTCCCTTGGTGGTCGGTCCTCCTGCGGCGTTACCCCCAAATATCATATTGATGACTCTAACCGGTCGGTCATCTTGTCGCTCGACATTTCTATCATCTCTTGCTCTGGATTGGGCCCTTGCGTTATGCCGGTCGTCTGAATCCCTATTCCGCCAATCCTCATCCTGTCTTTCACCTCGCCTCGGGGGCCTTCGCCAAGTATCGGACCAATCGATTCTACCTTCGCTATCCCTACCAGTACTGTGCCCGTACTTTAGGAACCTACTCAACCGTCCCCGCTGGATGAGGCGCTCGATCTCCTTTTTCAAGTTCCAGCAGCTTTCCGTGTCGTTGCCTACATCTATATGGAAACGACAGTATAAAGAAGTATCCCTATGTTTTAAGGGAGTTATCATGGCCCTAGGTTTTGGGAGGGGTTCCCCTTCAACTCTCATAACTTCCAATACCTCCGCATATCGCCTATTTAGCGGGGTGAAGTTTTCGCTCCGCAGATCTTGCCGATCGACCAGTTTTCGCCAACTTGACTGACCTTTCTGCCTTTTATGCCCATCCTCGGACCTTCCACTCGACCCGCGGTCATCTGTTTTGCGCTTTGTGTTTTTTAACACTTCTTCAAGCTGAATGTACTTGTCCGCCCGACTTCTTATCTCCTGAATTATGCGAGGCTACTCCAAGGCCAACGATTTTTTAAATTCTTCATCCCTTGTGTTGCTCATGAGTGCCGTCAACATGGACGAACAGGTAAGGTCGGGAATTTCCACAGCTTCATTATTAAACCGGGTGATGAAATCCCGCAGAGTTTCATCCCTTCCCTGAGTCAACTGCATCACCTCCAGAACAGTCTTCTGCGGACGTTTGCTTGTTGCGAACTGGTTGAGGAACAGCCGCTTGAAATCCTCGAAGCAGGTGATGCAGCCCAGGGGTAAGCTATTGAACCATCGCCGAGCTCTTTCTTGAAAGGCGGTACAGAACGCCTTACACTGAATAGCATCTGGGACGCAGTATAGGTTCATCATCGACTGGAAGTGCTGGAGGTAATCTAGAGGATCAGTCTTTCCAGTATACTTTTCAGGCGTCGGTATTTTGGTACTGATCGGTGGAAGGCTATCCAGGATCTCTGGAATGAGAAGGGAACTGTATCGTACGGGCACTCGGCCCAGGTAGGGATTCCGAACCAGATTGGTCCGGTCTTCTGCGACTTTTCCTGGAGCTTCGATGGGATGACGATCGGCCATCGCGCCTTGCCGCTGAGCGGAGGTTTGCTGTTGTCCTAGTCGAGACTGAAGAATTTGATGGATCACTAGCTCGGCCGCCTCCTCTATCTGTCGTTGAGTGAGAGAGGTTTGTTGCGGCGCAAGAGGGTTGGTATCCGAGGGATGTTGAGAGTGGAGATGGGAATTGACCGCAGCGTTATCCTCCAGCGCTATGCTCTGCTCTTCTTGATCTGAGTTTTGAGGCTGCAAGCGATCCCTCGGGTGTGAAGACTGTGTGCGAGAGCCAGGATGTGCCGATGGGAGAGCATCAGGTAATGGCAAAGCCATCCGTTGTAATGCAAGGGCCGCGACGGCGGCGATATCAGGGTTGACTGCCGCCGCCTGGCTGATCTGTGTGGTTCTGGACGTGGTGCCCTGACGCCGGGCCCCACGGTGGGCGCCAAATGGTTCAGCCAGATTTTGTTGAGCCTGGATGTCGTTGTTCTGATCCATGATCCGTGTGACTCTGGTTATGAGATACCTGCAAAACAGATAACGACGAGCCGGAGGTTGTTTCCCGGGAGGCCGCTCTGACGCTCAAGTCAGTATTTTGTAGAGTTTTCGGGGTGGCTGTGAACAGAGGAGTATAGGGTTGTATCTCATACCTGAATCATGGCAGGATAGTACCTTATATACCTGGAATTGCCGCTAGGTTTAGGTTTTTACGTGAGTCGTTGTGTTTGCATGGGAGTCTATCTCTTGGTGGGTCAGGCGGGCCGTGATGGATGTGTGAAGATAGACCTGGGCCCTGCACAACTGACCCGACCAAGTTGCATATATGAGTGGTAACAATTCCGTAATTGAATATACTTCTATGCCTTAAGAGAGGGATGGATACCTGAGGTTAATTATTATTTCAACATTGATAATTAATCTTGCAAAATAATTGGAATTCGTTACAAATGAACCAAAAAAATCCTAACATTTGTTTATTTTGATTCCTTTTTACCACTTAATTATCTTGTTTTCACTAGTTGGTAATTTAATTCCTTTTTATACGTTCTAGTTTTATTTAGTTTCATTTTTAGGGATAACAATGGGTCAACCCATGAGTTAACCCCCCAATTTTTTTTAAAATTAAATGTGTAAAACAACGTTTTTTTTTTAATTGGGACCTGGGCCATCCCTATTCATTTTTAATTAGGATTAATAAGTTTAGTAATTATAGTTTTTTTAGGATACTCTACAATACTTTAGAACTTATTATTTGCTACAATTGATTTTGTGTACTTACAAATAGATTTAATCACTATCTTAATCAACATACAACCCTCACAATCACAAGAAATACATAACTCACTAACTGAACTCTTTGGTGCAATACTATTATAGTTTGGTTTGCCTTATATAACAACAACAATAATATTTCAGTAGAAATCATATTGAGATGCGGGGTTTGGAAAGATCCAGAAATATGCAACCTTACTTCTACTAGTAGAGATGGTGCTTCCAATAGATCCACAAGAAAAAAATCTAGAATAATAAATAAATAAATAAATAAAACTATAATAAAATATAATTAATAATGAATAATAATAAAAGATACATATTGAAATAATATAATAAAAAATAAAAAATATAATAATAGTAATAATAATAATAATAATAATAATAATAATAATAAATACTTAAAAATAAAAATAATAAAATAATGATCTAGCATGAAAAAGAATAAAAATAGAAGATAAAGTAAATTAAAAATAAAGAATAATAAAAGATAAATATTTAAAAATGAAAGTAATAATAAAAATAAACATAAACATAAACATAAAGGATAATAGTAGTAGTAGTAATAATAATAATAATAAATATGTATTAATACAAATATAAAAATAAGTAATGAAATAAATATTATTTCAGTCTCAAACTAAAATTATAAGTCGTGTATAACTATACCATTTCAGCCTTAAACTAAGACTGTGATCTTAAAATAAGACCTATGATCCCTGAAAATTATCATTAGCCTTATATATAGATTAACAACCAAAATGACCCGTACTATAAAGAGTCATTATCATAAAGATTAATCATGACATAAACCATCTCCTTCAATAAAGAATCCATAACACATGCTAGGATAAATAATCATATATACATGTATACAATCAGATAACATCATGCTTACATTTAAAGCATCACAATACATTATTCAAGTACAAAATTTAAAAATTTATTAATATCAAGTACCGGAGAAATACAACATAGCAATCACAAACTCTTACTACATTAAAACATTATTAGAAAACATAATACTCATGTTTTCTACATATATATGAAAATTTATAGGCTTAAACCCTAAAGTCAGTAGATCAACTAATATGTTTAAGATGACAATGTACTTATAAATATAACATTGTCATCAACTTATCCTTAAAACATAAAGTATTTAATCTCAATACACTTGATCCATCGATTTTATTTTTATTCTTGGAAAAGAGTAAAATATATGAGTTATCAAAGTAAAATTTGATAAATGAAAATAAAATTGAGAAAATGCAGGGAGAATTTCTTGTAGAAATTATATATATCAAATGAAAATGATTATAAGATTATTCAATATACATTAGCAATTGATGCATGAATGCTCAAAGTGTATTAAGGATACTTTGTAGCGCCCCCTTACCGCAGGGTACACACCGAAATGCCTGTAGGACATTCCGATACATATCCTACGATAAGGGTGAGCTACGAACAATCACTACTGTACTTCACATGGCATCATAATAATGAACATCAATATAAAATCACGAAAATTTTAAAACTAAAATTTTCCCATTGCATTTCATCAAAGTCAGAAATTTACACAACTGTCATTGATTACTGTCTGAACATCACTCCAAAGCTTAGTACAATTTACTACATAATAAGGTCTATACAATACATCAGTCCTAACTAGGTCATCCCAAAAGTCCCAGCTGACCGACCTGTGAGCCATAACTTCTCTTGCCAACACGATTTACACGACAGGAAAAGTCCCTCTGAAACTAGGAGTCTACTCTTGAATCTAAAAAATAAGTTGCAATTTTGGGTGAGTTTGCGAACTCAGTGAGGTAATCATCATCGATGGTTTACTCAATTCATGCATCACTCAAGCATATCACAATTATTTCAAAATTTCACATTCAGAAGTACCACATGATTGTTATCACATAATGTAGCACTCAAGCATAGCACAATTCTTTCATAATCTCACATTCAGAAATACCACATGATTGTTATCACATCAGTATAAGGCATTTTTGCCTTTCACTCAATCAAAAAGATTCAATCAAATGCTTATGAAATGCGTATGTGACATTTTTTCAATTTATTATGGTGTTGTGACCGAGCGCCTAAACTGTCCCAATATGGGCGCATTAATCATTGAGCCTGAGGCTCTGAATCACTATGGACTCGAGGCCCAAATACATTGAGCTTTTAGCTCTCGGTGGCTGCTCCGATCATAACTGTCATTATCTGATCATACATTCATGCGTGGAATGCACATATCACAATGAAGTAATATATGTATCACACCATGAGTCCGCCCCTTGGCAATTTTTCCCTGAAAAATTTTGAAAAAAATTCTAAAATTTTCCAAAAATGTAAAACTTACAAAATTTCACTCCAATTCACTTTTCAAGCACAAAAATCACATTTTTCACAAAAATCATATTTAGACACATATACCGAGAAATGTCATGAATGCATATATAGTCATGTGCATAAACAAAAATTTCCATTCACATATATATATATAGACCATATTATGCATGAACATGCCGAGATACGTATACACACTCATAACCCGTCTCAAATTACTATTTTACTCTTCCCATCAGTGATGGGATGTTACATACTTGGATTGGAAAACGTATTTGTAATTCTTTAGATTATTGATTCTTCTATTAAAGAAACTTGAAATTATAAGATGACATAACTCTTTTATGTTCTTTTTCACTATTTTAAGTCAAATTATAAATGGTATAAACTTAACCATTTATAAGTCATTCATATATATAGGGTAATGATGAGATAAGAGAGACTTAGTGTTATTAATTAAAGGTTCAATATTTATCATTAAGGTGTCTTAATAACTTTGCACAATAACCATACTACATCTAATAAACTTGTTGAAAAAGATCGAATTCGAAATAAGATTACAAATATAACTATAAGCTTATAGGTCTTAATTTGACATAATGGTAAAATAAAACAGTAAGTAATTGTATCGTAAATAAATGTTTTTAATATTTTATCTCGCTTGAGCAAAGCTAATTATAATTTAATAATTTCTTTAAAATACTTTAAAAATAACTAGACTGGATCAAATAACAAATTTAATAAGTTTATGCGTAAATTTTGAAAAATATTTTAGCATAACTTACTCAATTTAAGTCATATTGGTTTATTATATTTAATATATCTAATAAGTTTGTATTTTAAATATTGTTAGAGATTAAATTAGCCGTGATTTAACACATTTATGAAAAGTTTTTATGTGAAATTATATGATGTTTTCCTATATTTAGTTAATTGTCTTATAAGTGATGATTTAACGGAGAAATCCCAAATTTGAGTGCAACTTCTCCACATATAACTTATTGAGGAGATATTGGAGTTAACTGAAAGCGAACAAAATGAAAAATAAGCCTATAAAAAGCATCATAATCAACTTGAGCTTGAAGATTCAAAACATTATAGACTTTAGTGAAAAAGGTATAATAAGCCTTAGACATAACTAAGAGATAAATGCTTGTCTTTTTCAAGATTTAAGAGTTAAAGAAAAAGAACCTAAATAGTGCTAGTTACAAGTTGTGTCATGCAACAATTACACATTGAGTAAGGAAAAGTGGAGTTCCATAAGATATCCTGCATCGATGTAAAAGCTAGTCTGACATTAGTCACGTATCAAATTATGAGGACCCACAAAAACTTAATTTCAATCACCTTATGATTCTATTATATAACCATAAGTATAAATACTCCTAGTAGGGTTAACTTATGGAGTTTGAAGGAAGGTGTGTGACCACCACCTTATGATTTAGAATAGTTTAAGGATTTACTAATATCAAGGGATTTGGAGCAAGATTAGAGGAGAATCGTAATAACTCTTTTAGTTCTTTCTTTCATGTTAAGATTGATTAGTTTTAGTTTTAGTTTTATTTTCATTATATTTATGAACTAAAATCCCTATTTAAGATTAGGGATGTATTTTGTGATGAATATTTCAATTATTAATACATCAGGTTATTATTTGGTTGAATTTATTTTATTTGATTTTAGTTATTGGATATATTTCCAACCATTACATATTCAATATTATGGATTGTATGAAGGATCGAAAGGTGAGGAATAATCTATGCACTAGGAGAAAAATATTTTAGGATCAAAGAATGATATTTCCTAAAATAAATTAACTATACTTAATAAATTTAATTAAGGTTAATTGCACATCTATGTACTAAAACATTTTACGCTTTAGAAAAATATATTTCCTAAACTAAAGAGTGATAACTAAGTGGATTAATTATACTTAATAAGTTTAATTAATGTTAATTGCATATATAAGTGGTAACAATTTCTTAATTGAATATACTTCTATGCCTTAAAGAGAGGGATGGATACCTGAAGTTAATTATTATTTCAACATTGATAATTAATCTTGCAAAATAATTGGAATTCTTTATAAATGAACCATAAAAATCCTACCATTTGTTTATTTTGATTACTTTTACCACTTAATTATCTTGTTTTCACTAGTTAGCAATTTATTTCCTTTTTATAAATTCTTGATTTATTTAGTTTCATTTTTTGAGATGGCAGTGGGCCAACCTCCCAATTTTTTAAAAATAATTTTTAAAAAATTAAATTTGTAAAACAATGTCTTTTTTTTAATTGGGACCTGGGTCAGCTCATTGGCCGCCCATTGCCATCCCTACTCATTTTTAATTAGGATTAATAAGTTTAGTAATTATAGTTTTTGTTGGATACTCTAGTATACTTTAGAACTTATTATTTACTACAATTGATTTTGTGCACTTACAAATAGATTTAATCAATATCTTAATCAACATACAACCACCAAAATCACAAGAAACACATAACTCACTAACTTAACTCTTTGGTGTAATACTATTATAGTTTGGTTTGCCTCATATAACAACAACAACAACAATATCCCAGTAGAAATCATATTGAGACGTGAGGTTTGGGAAGATCCAGAAATACGCAACCTTACTTTAACTAATAAAGAGGGTGCTTCCAATAGATTCACAAGAAAAAAAATCAAGACTAATAAATAAATAAATATACTTATAATAAAATATAATGAATAATGAATAATAATAAAAAATAATTATTAAAATCATATAATTATAATAAAAAAATTAAAAAGATAATATTAAAGGAAGAAGATGATGAGGATGATGATGATGATAATAATAATAATAATAGATACTTACAAATACAAATAAAAATAATAAAATATTGATCTAACATAACAAAGAATAAAAATAGAAGATAAAGTAAAATTAGAAATAAAGAATAATAAAAGATAAATTTTTTAAAAAATGAATGTAATAATAAAATAAACATAAACATAAAGGATAATAGTAGTAATAATAAATAAATAAATAAATAAATATGTATAAATACAAATATAAAAATAAGTAATGAAATAAATATTATTTTAGTCTTAAACTAAAATCATAAATCATGTATAACCATACCATTTTATTCTTAAACTAAGATTGTGGTCTTAAAATAGGACCCATGATCCTTGAAAATTATCATTAGCCTTATATATAGATTAATAGCCAAAATGCCCTATACTGTAAAGAGTCATTATCATAAAAATTAATCATGACATAAACCATTTGCTTCAATAAAGAATCCATAACACATGTTAGGATAAATGATCATATGTACATGCATACAAATAGATAACATCATGCTTACCTTTCAAACATCATAATACATTAATCAAGTACAAAATTTGAAAAATTATTAACATTAAGTACCGGAGAAATACAACATAGCAATCACAAACTCTTACTATATTAAAACATTATTAGAAAACATAATACTCATGTTTTCAACATATATATGAAAATCTATAGGCCTAAGCCCCATAGTCAGTGGATCAACTAATATGTTTATGATGACAATATATGTTTATGATGACATTGTACTTATAAATATAACATTGTCGTCAACTTATCCTCAAAACGTAAAGTATTTAATCTCAATACATTTGTTCCATCGATGTTATTTGTATTCTTGTAAAAGAGTACAGTATATAAGTTATCAAAGTAAAATTTGATAGGCCTAGAAATTGAATCCACAATATTAAGTCCTTTAATAAAATTCTTCAACCACTTACCATGTACTTTTGTCTTAAAACAAGCTATAATCTTAGCTTTTATGACTAAATTCACTACAACAGACTTCTTAGAGCTCTTCTAAGATACAACTCCTCTTAAAGTTTTTAATCTTTATACACTTGGTGCTTTTTGTATTCTTGGAAAGTAGTATAATATGAGTTATCACCGTAAAATCTGATAGGTCCAAAAACTGAATCAACAATATTAAGTCTTTTAATGAAATTCTTCAACCACTTAGCATGCACTCTTATCTTAAAACAAGCTATAATCTTATCTTTAATGGTTGAATTCACTATAACAAACTTCTTAGAGCTTTTCCAAGATATAACTCCTCTAACTAGCATAAAAATGTAACCTATAGTAGACTTATTATCATCAAAATACCTACCAAGGTCAACATTGGCATATCCAATGATCTATATATCATTTACACGAGTAAGCTACTATAAAATCTCTGGGTTTTACATATAACACAAAACTTTTTCCATTGTAACATAACTAAGGTCTACTAAATATTTGTCAAGTTATACAAACAATGTTAGGCTTGGTGCATTCATTTGAATACATCAAACTCTTAACTACATTAATATAAAAGATATAGTTTATCCTTGGTTTCACCACCTCATTATGGGGACACTACACTTTTCTTAACTTATTATCTTTGATTATATGTGATATACCAAGCTTATTGTCCTGCATATTAAACATTTTTAACACTCTTCCCACATAAACCTTCTATGTTAGGGCTAAAATCTTTTTAGCTCTATCCTTATGGATCTACACTCTAAAAAAGTTATCCCTTTTTACGATCTTTCATAACAAAGTTCTTCATAATAATTTTTTCATATTCTGAAACATACTCAAACCATTTTTGGTAAGAATAATTTCATCCAAATATAAGACTAAAAACATAAACTTGCTTTCACCAAATTTACAATATATAGAAGTTAAGTGTGTTCCCTTTAAAATCCAAAGTTATAGCCACCTCATCAATTTTTAATTTTTCATATTGTGATGGCTACTTCAATCTATAGATAGACTTCCATAATCTAAAAATTTAGTGCATTTTCTTTTACCTTGAAACTTTTGAACTTTTACATATACACCTTCTTTACTATATCATTATTTAAAAAGGTTGTCTTGATATTCATCTGGTGATGCTCATATATAAAATGAGTTATTAAAGTCATAATGATCATAAATGAATCCTTTATTAAGATTGGTGAGGAAGCCTCAGTATAGTCCACTTTCTGAGTGTACTTTTTAGCCATAAGCCTTACTTTGAACCTCTCAATCTTGCTTTTAACATTTATCTTGGTCTTGAACACCTAGTTATAACAAATGGTTTTGAAACTATTTATAATGCAAACTAAATCTCAAAAATAATTGTTTGGCCCTCCATAATCATCATCGTTTATTTATTAGAATGATGACTTATCATTTCTTCATTATAGGTAATAAGACTCGAAGTCTCTACTAAAAAATTATTAGTCTCGCCCATATATATAACAACACATCATTAAATTTTATAGGCCTTCTATCTCTTTATAAGGATCTCAATAGTGCTAAATGATAAAGTTGAGTATCCATCATAGCATTCTCAATAACACACTTCTCATCTTTAACATCAGGAACTACAACTTCATCTTAAAATTCATCCCTATATATCTCTGAAGTACTTCAACAACTCTCTCATAAACAATAGGAACATATATTGCTACTAACTCAAGATCCTCAACTACTTGAGCTCTTAATGGTACATTTACTACATCCTTCTAAAAAAGAACCTTATCGTCAACAACTCAATAATTTTGGAAATATGATTAGAATAGTAAAACACGTAGCCTTTTAAACTTTCAAGATGACATGTAAATAACTTAGGAGTTATCTTAAGATCCACTTCTTTTTCTGGGGTTATAAATCTTTAGTTCAGTTGGAAAACTCTAAACACTCAAATGGTTCAAATTAAGCTTCCTACTTGTTCAAAATTCAAAAGGACTTCTAGAAACTAACTAACTAGGAACATGATTTATAAAGATGAGTGTTTTCTTTAGTGCTTCACCCATATATATTTAGGAAGTTTTGATCTCGTCATCATGCTCCTCATTATGTCCCTTAAGGTGTGATTCTTCTTTTTATCATATGTATGTGACATGGTGTATTGTGTACTTATGTCATAACCCTTATTTTTCAGTATTTGTAACTACTTTATTAGAATACTACAAATCTAAGTAATAAAGACCACTATTCAACAAATTTACACTAATGAAAATGGAGTTAAGAGATGATAAAATGTTTTTATTATTGAATAACAATGAAAACTTTACTAAGTTTATAAAACTAAGTTTTGTCTCATATGTGAATTATACATCTCTTTATTGAACATTATACTACCATGTAGACTAAACTTCAACCCCATATCTTTAATGTATCATCACATCCCCTTTATTAGGCTTCTTTTATTTTTTTAAATTTTGAATGTATTAGGCCATGATACAAAGTAGTGTATCGACTGTATTTAGAAACAACTAAGGAGACTTCACTTAAACATCTAGCAGAAACACATATAACTTTAAATATAAAATCCTAGCTGCACGTAAATCCATCTTCACTCCCAAACATACTCATCAATGGTGGCTATTGTCACACCATGCATGTTGTTAATGTAACACCCCACTCTCACGTGACTCGAACCCGATACCGTTGGTGATATTCGAGTCCTTGCCCCGTGAGGGTGGCGTACTACATCAGTCAGTCAGACGAATC
>JANZLX010000002.1:33232999-33255578 GCA_025531955.1 Erythroxylum orinocense
GATCTCTATTTGACTAAATTATAAAATAAAAGACTAATTAATTGTAATCCAAATAAAAATATTTTAACATTGCTCACTCTCACTAATTAGAAGAAATAATTATGTGCTCAATTCACTTCGTTTATTTATAACATATAAGGATTTTCATGGTCATTAGGGAAAGAGAACTTTAATATGAATATATGACTCAAATAACATTTAAATGGTCACATAAAATACATTGGAGTATGACAGTAGATTTTTAACTCTTTAAAGAATTTATCTTTGGTGGTTTAATGTTTATGATTCTTGTAATCAACTTTGTAAGCTATCAAGTTTTATAACAAAGGATAAAGGTAAACTAATCTTGACAGAAGTTCTTATATTCAATATGGAATACTTACATTTGATTGATTTGGTAAAGTGAACTAATTGAGGCATATACTAATTGAGCTAAGCATCATTTTATTGCCAAAATTTAAGAGAGAGAGAGAGAGAGAGAGGTCTATTAAAATTAACAAAATAAGTGAAATCAATTTTTATAGTAATGCATTTAATTAGTTAAGGCCATATCAATAATGTAGATTGGATTAGTTTGAGTGTGGACCTATACCTAATATCATACACATAATTTTAGATACAATTAAAATAATCCACACAATTTTTCATTAAATAAATTCAACAAAAATTTAAATCGATTTTATGCAAAAACCTAAAAGAATTATCATTTCTTCTTGATGTCAAATGATATTGAAAATTGAAAAAATCTTCTTTTTTATTTAACAATTGGATGCCATTAGCTAGACTTGTAATATAAAGGTATTGATTTTGGATTCCGTGTTCTAACATATGAAGCACTTATAAGACCAAGAACAATAAGAGAATATGATTGGTAGGAGAATATGAAACATAAATTTTCTATTGTCTAAATATCATTGTTGCGTTTATCATGAAGAAATGAGCATACTGGTGATTTTCCTTTTAAGGGTACATCTCTTAAATGAAACAATTTTCGGGTTAAGTCAAATTGGAGGAATATTAGCACTGATTTTGTAAAATCTTTAGGGTGATATTATCTGGTAGTAATTGCTTTTATTTGACAGCATCAACTTAACTAGTGTGATTTGTTAATACTACTTTCTTATATTTATATCGAATCTTATTGCCTAAAAAAATATATTTAGCCATCCAAATCAAAAATTATGTTTCCAAGTCTTCAAAAACAAATCTAATATATATATAATTTCTTAATAATAAGAACTACATTTAAATTGCAAAAATTGCAATAGTATGAATTCTCTTTTGCTTGAGATAACAAAATCCTACATTTATTGGTTTGGATCCTAGTTAAATTAGATGGCTTTTCCATTATAGATGGGTCATCTTTAATCATATTGGAAACAAACTATGTTAGAAATATAAGGAAAGATAAAAAATAATGTTTAGTACATCATATAAATATTATAAAGAACCATATGGTATAACCAAAGATTCTTAAAAACTTAAGTAGGTACAACTACTATGTGTATAGTTAAAAGAGAGGAAATAAAGATTGGATGATTAAAGGAGTTTGCTTTCGGAAAATAGAGAGTCTTTGAGAATTAGTTTGTCTAACTATTTAGGAGACATGTAGTTTGAACCTGACATAAAGATAGTGCAACATAAAGCTAGAAGCTGATCTTAAGTCATATAATTATAAAACTTCATATCTTCTGACATATATATTCTCACTTTTACTTTCATTTACTTGCGTACATAATATAACCCTTCACTTTGAAGTTTCATCCTTCTTTTATTCAATATGTTTATTAAGGGGATTTTTCAATTATTGAATGAAATTAAAAACCTCTAAACTTTTGTATAAGAGATTATTCTTCTTTTTTCTAATCTTCGTACATTTAGACATATAAACATATCTAAAGTTCAAAACCACGGTTCTCCCATTTAACATGCAACTTGTTTATTAATACACCATCATATTATTGGTTGTATGACAAGATTATTTCGCCCAACATAACCATAAAGATAGAACGTGATAACAATAAAAAAGTACTTATTATCATATGAAATAGACAAATAGAGTAAATGCATAATGATTTATTTAAACTATTCTTCAAATATTTAAATATCTTAGTCTTTTATACAAAGTGAACTATGAAAATTAGGAGTTACAATTTAAATCTCATCAATTTGTGTGCAATTTGAAAATTATATAATTTTAAAGTAATACATATTAATCTAAATGGAAAGTCCTTTCTAAAACTATTATCACTTGGAATAGTTAATAGTTCTCTAACATTCATAAGTTTTGTAAGTTTTTCCTTTTTAAGTTATGATTCATTTAGGGGAAAATTTTAGGAAAACACGTTACTTTAGAAGTAACAAACTTGGTTTTAATAACTCTCAACAAAGAAGCCTTGTTTTGGATCTCAAAATCCAAATGTCCACTATATATTCTAATATTAACATAATATTGAACACAAATGTTAAATATAATTCTAACAAGTAATCATTAAATACTTCAACTTCACAAACTATTTTACTTAAGCACTTAGGTAGACAAATAATATATCTATAGTAGGGCATTCCCCCACTTACATTTTTTTGGAGCTGATTTATATATAATGAGAGAGTGACATGGGTTTGAAAGAACTTTTGGTTAAACTTTAAATGTCCTTAACATTGTTTATATCTATTTGAGTAATAATAAGAATGCTTACACTTTTATAAACTTTGAATTAACTAATAATTTTAAGTGTTTCTATTATGGAAAAATATAAATTTGAATGAACACTTTGATTCAGGATGAAATTGGTAAATTCAAATTTATAAAAATAAGTATCATGATCTTTAGCATTATTTTATGTAATTAACCCACCAAGAATCCTAATCAAAATTTAATACTTGGTGGATTTGATATGGATCTGGGAATTTATATTGATTAATTGACTAAATGCATCCTGAGAAAGTTTTTAAAATAATATGTGCAATTAGTCCAATCACATCCCTCGTACAAATAATTAGGTGAAGCAACTATAATGCAATTAAATGATATTCTTTGCATTTTCATGGAAGAACACATGGTCCCATATCCCACTTAAGATCATGTAATGAAAAAGCTAAATAGAAATTGGCCCACAAAAGATCTCCTTAATATATTCATGTGGATACTACATAATGTGCTTCTCTATACCATCCAAAGTGGTTAGTGTGGTAAGCGATCTAGTGCCTAAGGGGCAATTAAGTCTAGACTGGCCTGACCTGACTCAACTCAACTTGAAGTAAATGTACTTAACCCGAATTGATCGAATTTTAGGTCAGGCTCGTATCAACTTGAGCCTTGCCCAAAGTTTTAAATTTATAGGAAAACAATGTAATTTTGAGTAAATTTAAGCGGTGAAACTTATGTCTCTAATAAAACTAAGTTCAATTCATTTAACATCATTTGCATGTCCTTGTGATTTAATAAGGTTTTTGCTTGATGTAAGTTCATTCAAAGGTTTAAAACATATGAGTTATGATTTTTTTCTTATTCAATTGTTTATAAGATTGTAAATGTTAGTCAATATTACAATTGTAATCCTCTCTATCAAATAAGTTATTTGAATTGAGGTAATGATCATTTATAGATTTTTTTGTATATCTTTATTTCCTACTTGGTTGTCCGTAAAATTCTTTGTATCTTAGGTCATCTAGACAACACATGAAAGGATAAAGGATTTGAACGAGAAAGAAGTAAAAACGAAAAAGTGATAGAAACAAAAGAAAGGCAGATAATCAAATAAAGAGGATCAATTTTGAGAATAATTTGCTTTCGATCTTTTACTTTGGAACCAAATCAAACTTTTAATTGGTTTAGTTGTTTACACTATTTGTGATTATGTTTATGTTTCAAAGCAGTTCAATTCTTTTCCTTCAATCCATTCATTTATGCGCAACTTGTAAGCCAATGAAAAACAATTTTCATCTCGATTTTTTAGCGCAAATGTATTACTCTTAGTAGTCTTGAAATTATTTTCATGTAATGATAATAAACTATATGAAAATTTAAGTTATTAGGGATCATCTGCTTCTAATTTTCGCACTTTAGATGTTTTAATATGAAGAATAATAGATAACATGACTAATTAATTGTTGTCAAATATTAATGTAATATTATTATTCTTTAAAAGAAGTTTTATGATTTTATGAAAATAAAATATACTTATGTATTTATGATAATTATTAATAAATTCTTTTTGTATTTTCTGTTATTATATGTTAATTATTTAACTTAGCAATAGTTAACATTATATTGCAATATCCTGCTCATATAAAATAATATAATATCATTATAAAGAATTAATTTTATTAATTATAAAATTATATAAGTCTTGTTGGTAAAATGAAAATTATTTATAGCTTTTAGATATGCATCAATACCACAATGGCTCTTCTCATGTTTTTTTGGATGGATTTCACCATAAACATAATATTTAGAGAAATTTCATTAATTTGTATGCTAAACAATAGTAACAACTTAAATTAAATGACAAATACATTGTTTTAGAAAAGATTACATAAAGGAAGAAAAATAGAATAACAAAATAAATTTAACATTGACAAATAGAAAAGTCAAACCAATGGGATTGAAAAGCAAACAAAAGTTAATTAGGGCATAGCCACCGAAAAAGTTCAAATATTCTTGCCAATTTTGAACATTTTAAAATAGAAATTTCTATACCAATTTGTGTTTTTATCTCTACTGATGAAGTGTTAAAAGTTGTTTTTCTTTCCCAAAATTTTAGTAAGTTGATTTATAATCTACCTAAAATTATTCACTGTATTGATTAATTTTTTTATTAACTAGAAATTTCAAGATATATAAAAATTAAAAACAGCATATTAAAGATTTTTTTTGTCTTTATTGATATTGTGATAGATTTAAATTAATATATACATATTAGAATGGACATAATATGCATAAAATAGATATAAAACAACTTAAAATATATGTTATAATTATGAATGTTTTGAATATAATACTTATCTCTTAATTATGTAATTTTTTGCGTATCCTATATTCTTATTTAATATTGAATTATGTTATATACTGTTTTATTTATTATGCAAACTAATAATGAATATTTTCTACTCCACATGTATACCAATTCTTCAACCTAATAATGTTATTTATTAGTTAATACAAATGAACCCCTTTAGAGAATTGCAGATGATTATTAACATATACAAGTAAAATAGCCAAGACATATATAACTAACAAAAAGAAAATTAACTTGTTCTCGAATGATATCTTAGATCATATGTATGTTGCAATTCCTCTTTTTTTAAGTCACAAAACTTAAATTAGCATTTTATTAGCTAATCCATAGTGTTAAACTATGAATCAGTACGTTTATAGGCATGATAATTTTAATTTAGTCTATTCGAAATAAATGGACCAAAGTCAAATTGATTGAATTTTGAGTTAAGTTCGAATCTAGAGGTCGACCCAAAGTTTAATCCAAATAGTTTGGACAGTTTCGATCTCCTTATTTTTGAAATGATATTATTTTGATTTAATTTTATAAAATAACGTTATTTTGATCTAAAAATTTTAAAAAAATTTAAGACCAAAACAATGTCATGATTTTAAAAAAATTCAACTTATCCCGATTTTATTCATTGTGATTACTAAATAAAAAAAAAGCTATTAATGGAATTACCACATATTATTAGTGAAATATATGTGAAGGCAATGTCCAATTCAAAAGAAACAAAATGATTCATCGCTGTGGACCCGTAACTCACAAAATTGTCTCTCAAGTTTATGTCAATCTCCTCTTTCCAGTGACTGGTAATTTGAACCAGGTGGGCAATAAATTTGTAAAATCACCATATGGAATCATTCTTTTATTTTGACTTTCATATAAATGGAAAATTCTGTCTCCCTTAATCAGTATGTTGCATTGAAATGTTGAGAGGATCGAGATGCTTTACAAACTCGATCGGGTTTACACCAAAAAAATGCCACGGTAATCTTTAGAACTAAGGAGGTGCTTGGTTCACAGAAGATAATAGGAATAGGAATAAGAATGAATATAGTAACGAATGAGAATGGAATATAGCCAACAATGAATCTCATTCCTCTAGTAATTCAGAGGTACGGAGTATTGCCGAAAACAGGGGAATGAAAGTGTTACCCCTGTTAATACCAAACATGAGTTTTCATTCCATACCCATATATTTTTCTCCATTACCTCCAAACAAGCACCACCTTAAATTCATATTGTCATGATCAATAACATCTACTTTGGACTTACTTAACAGATTCCAATTTTGCTACTCGTCAGTCCTTACTTTTGTTCATATCCTTAATTGCATTACATATAAGATTAGCCCAACAGCTAATCAAAAGCAACCGAGTATGCAGGAGCGATTGTCTATTTCAAAACATGATAAGAAACGTCTACTGGGAGAATATTGACCCCATATCCTCTATAGCTATCACAAGCCATAAAGATCCAGGCCTAACTATATGAATAGCTTTCCAAGACTAAAAATACCTTTCCAATTTTATCTCCAAGGATTAAACAATTGAAAGCAGGTAGTCCTAGTACCTACTGACATTGAATTTCTGTGAATAGACAAGGACCCTTTCTGGCTTTTCTGACGGCCAAAGAAATGTAACAGTTGAAGGGCATGAGAATTTTTTCTTTTTCCTTTTTCTTTTTTTGGTTTGGGGCATGCATGCATGGTCACGCATTTTTATCATGCAAATGCACTAAAAAACCTGACAAAGAATTAGCTCAATATTTCAAAGCAATGAACAATGCTACTTGTAATCTTTTCCCTGGTTTTTATGTCAAATCGAGTAAAATCTTGAAAAGGGGAAGAAAGACAACGACATTAACAAAGAAATATACCCCCCCACCAGACTAATATATACAAAATTATGCAATAAACTAATGTAAAGATAAGGGATACTGCCCCTCTACTGCTGATATATATCAGTAGTTCAATTGGGCTGATTATTAACTAGTGCTATCTTTTTCCACACCAAACCTTTGTGGAATATCAGCAGTTCACTCCTCTAGAATTCATAGTATCAACTTAGTGTGAAAACGTATATGTATATATATATATATAAATACATGTTAATATCTAAACCTTCATTGAAGTTAAACTGAGTCACTATCTTTACAAACTAATGGAGCATTGATTTCGTATTTATGCACATCGAAAGGATCACTATTCAAATGAAAAATGATGTAATGATTGTATTGATAATGGCAGAGAGAAGGAAGAATAATTTTTCAATTTAAAATAATGTTAGTGGCTAGGCTAATAGTGTGGTTGAAGGAAAAAGAAAAAAGAAATTGAGAGAAAGGAAGAACAAAAAAAGCACCTTGATAGGGTCCCATCCCATGTCTCCTTTGTAGACCCATAGATGTGATTTTCAACTTTCCACCATTGCATTACTTCACCATTCTTCTTCCATCTCTCCTTCTTAGTTCTCTGCGCTACCTAGCTTGTCCCCACACTTCTTTTTTCTCCATTTCTTGCCAAATTACCCAAGAATTTTCTCTTTGCAAAAACGCCTTAATCATCA
The DNA here is from genome assembly GCA_025531955.1 of Erythroxylum orinocense. Lineage (NCBI taxonomy): Eukaryota > Viridiplantae > Streptophyta > Magnoliopsida > Malpighiales > Erythroxylaceae > Erythroxylum > Erythroxylum orinocense. Next base: position 33,240,570 of record JANZLX010000002.1, read on the forward strand.
TGTCAGGAGACAAGACTAAAGATGCTGCTGGAGGATCCTCGCGATCCGTTGTCGATGATCATCATCAGCAACCTCCTTATCAACCTCAACCAGCGGCTCCATTGAGCAGGTACGAATCCCAGAAACGGCGAGACTGGAACACTTTTGGTCAGTACTTGAAGAACCAGAGACCCCCAGTTCCACTTTCTCAGTGTAACTGCAATCATGTGCTTGACTTTCTCCGATATTTGGACCAGTTCGGAAAAACTAAGGTTCATCTACATGGGTGCGTCTTTTTTGGGCAGCCAGACCCTCCTGCACCTTGTACTTGTCCATTGAGACAAGCTTGGGGAAGTCTCGATGCCCTAATTGGACGTCTGAGAGCTGCTTACGAGGAACATGGAGGATCACCTGACACCAATCCTTTTGGTAACGGAGCAATTCGGGTTTATTTGCGTGAAGTGAAGGAGTGTCAAGCCAAAGCTAGAGGTATTCCATACAAGAAAAAGAAGAAGAAGAAGAATACAATCAAGCAGGTTATCAAAGACGAGGCAAACCCTTCGATGCCGTTATCAGCTTAATCAAGTAAGGCCCTTTGCTTCTCCACATAATATGGTAATCTCATCTCTCCATTTTCAAGTGGATATGTTATGTCTCTTTTGATGACGTACTATGAAAATTTCAGTTCATATAATCTTTTAAATTAAGAACCTTTGGGTAATAAATTTCCTTTCACAGTAAATAAATCCGACTGCTGTCTAATTAGTGCTTGAAAATGGGGTATATTTGATTGACAAGTTAGACTATATACTATCTGGTACAGTGTTCTGGACGAGAGAAAGTATCAAAGAGCTGTATACACCAGATTAGAATATAATTAAAGGATTTAAAACCATTGTTGCTTGCGAATGGAGACTTGGTTTCTTCCATATAAAACCTAAATCCATTCCTCAAAACCCTAATCCTTCTATTACTTCCGGATTAATTCTAAGAATAGGGGGGGAAGAAATTAGGGGGAAAAAAATTTTCACATCCGTATCTTTCTTGGGAACTTTCAACCGAAGAGATGTTTATCACAAAACAGTAGAAGAATGGCCCTCGCTACCCCTCTCTCTCTGTCTCTTTCCCTCTATCAGTTTATATACATCAAGCACAAGAAAGAATATCTATCTGATTTCCAAATTAAAATATGCGTCACGTCTTTGCTTTTCTTCTAGATTATGTCCTTTTGGTGATTCTCTGCGATTTTCTGCTCCCCATGAATGGTCTCGGGTGATGTGTCATTCGTTGCATGCATGGAATTTTCTGCACATTGACGTGAGATTTAACATGCATTCTTATGTAATATTGCCCTTTATTTGAATAGAGTCCAAAATTGTAGTGCTCTTACCACCCATTTCTTTGCTTATATCTGGAACCAAAGCCTATACGTTGTCGAATATATAAATACTTGTTCCATTTTCACCATATCCAATTGGTATCTTTTCTTAGTTTTGAATTCTAGGTGGACAAATTTATAAAATCATAATGCATTGAAGGAAGTTCCTTCTGTGATTGTCTGATTTCAAGTTGTTTTACCTCTGAGAATAGGTTATCTCTCTGACATATATAAGTTCCTGACACATGTCATGATTATTTTTTTCATTTGTTTATCCCGATACAAAGTTTCGAAATAAAAGTTTTAAATGGCAGAAGATTATACAACTATTATTTGTTGTTGCACCTTGTGAAACATAAGTGATTTCAAATCACAGTTGCTTTCCATAACTTTTGTTAAAATAATCACAAGTATAATATTATAATCATGATTTTAAATTATAGTATGCAACTATCATTGCAATCGTAACTTTAAGGTTGTAGTGCAATCGTAACTTTAAAGGTTGTAGTGCAAATAGTTATTACAATTTACCACAATTGTGATCTTATTTTTTATAATTGTATTTATATTTTCTGCAATTGCTGCAACCATATCCGAAATCTCAGTCCGCAACTTAGGTGCAATCATGATATGGTGCTTAAAACTTTGACTTTACATAAGTGTTAAAGTGATAGGAAACTTCTCAAATTTTGGTCTGTAATTTCGTTATTCAGCTGTGTGCTCTCAAAATCGATAGAATGCTCTGCATAGTATGCATTTCCTACAATTTGCTGTCTTGAAACTGGCATACTGCTGATATCTTTCCTCTTTCTCTCATATTGTTTATAAACCTCTTAGCATTGTCTCTATCAATTTGGACATAATTCTTAACTTGCTTAGTTGTTAGGTTCCCCCTGAAGAGTTTAATTAAAAGAGTGAAACAAAGAAGAAGTGTATGTCTTAATTAAAGAGAAAGAAAAATGCATTGGAAGTTTTGGTGTTTGTCATGATGGTGGCATGTACTGTCTAGAATCAAGAAAGCGTTTCCTTAGAAGATGAACTGAATTAATTGCACGAGAGTTCATTGACATTCTTACATACATGTTATACTCCAGAAAATCTGCATGTGTACTACAAACAATTTTGCAGTGACTTTAAGCATATATACCGTTGATTCACCAATAGGACGGGTTTCACCTGAGGAATTCATGAGTTGTTTGTTTGCCAATTGTAAATTGATAATGAAAGAAGATTGCAAGTTCACTAGGTTGTGTTTCCAAATCATAGAGGAGTATATACAGAAGAAAATATATATATATAGCTGCTAACTCCTTTGCTTGTTAACTTATCAGATCAAAGATAATGTTGGGTAGCAGAACCTGTGGATTAGACATGATCAGTTCTCTTACTTCTTTTAAACTCTAGTCTGCAGTATAGGGTGGGACTTATCTCTTAGGTTCTCTCGCAGACATGGAAAGATTTTACGGAAGCTTGAGGTATTTGAGACATTAGGATCAATAAGTACATATCTATTTTATATACTACGAAAGGTTGTATCATTCAGCGTATTACTTGGATTGCACTTTGACTAGAAATGGATCAATTCATACAGAAACTTATATATGTTTAACTTCAGTTGTATAACATAACCATATTTATATAATTGACACACTAACAGGTTAACCCCTACACTGATTAGATTAAATACATTAAGAACTCTTCATAATTTGCTGTTTTCAAAAACTCCCTATAATTTAAATTAAAATTTAAATGTCTTTATGGTTTAGAATTACAAATTACTTTCTAATAATTTTCCTTTTACATATTTTTGTTGAGAAAAAAAAACTTATGATATGAAAGTACTTTAAATGACATTTTTACATTGATGATTTATTACAGTTTATCTTAAATTTGGTAATTGTGTTTGTTTAAAAAAAGTGACTTATTCCAATATTTCAAAATTTTTCAAAAAACTAAAAAAAATAATTAAACCTTAAATTTTTAAGTAATTGATTCCCTATTTGTTTCCACTTTTGTTTTTAATTTTTTGCTTTCGTTTTTGAAATTAGTAAAATAAAAATATGTCTGTTGGAGTTTTTAATTTATGTTTTTAGCTTTAGTTTCTTCCTGTTTTCATAATTTATAAAAACTATAAAAACTGATTTTTTATTTTTAGAATATGATTTACTATAAATTAAATATATTATTTCATTATTAATATTAATTACTACAAAAATTATGAATTTATTATATTATTTAGTTTAATTATTAAATACTACTTTTAAAAATAAAATTAATTATTAGTGAATATAATATAAATTTAACATATAGTTCAAAATATAGAAATTTCAAATAAATTTTCTTTAATAATTGAAATATATATTACAAATAATATTAATTCATAAATAAAAATTATTTATTAAAATATTTGTTTTAATAACATAATAATAATTTTTACTAATAATTCATCAATAAATATTATGCAAGATATTAAAATAAATACATCAATAACTAAATTATTTGATAAAAATAATTTATCTTTAAGTTTTATATAATAAGTAGCTATTATTAATGATAAAAATATAATTACACTGAAATTAATAGCCAAACATGTTTTTATTTTTATTTAAAAAAGAAATAAAAACACGTAAGTAAAATCTAAATTTTTAATACACCTAGATTCTTTAAATTGTAGGGTGATCAAATTTCTTTTCTTAGACTAGGAAGAGGCTACAAACATTAGCTTCCATTGAATTACAAGGTAAACTAGAAATAACATGGATTTTGAATAGTCTTAATGATTTGCTTAATTATGGGACTCATTTGCACTTCAAGGCAATTCCAACAGAAGAAATTTCATTAAGCTAATAGATACAATAACAACAATAATCTAGTAAAAATTTCACTAATATGCAAGATTTTGAGAGGTTCAGTACTATGCAATCATACCCTTAATTAGTAGAGAGATTATTTTTGAATGACGTATATAAATAATAAATAATAATATAAATAAATAAATATTTGATAAATAAAATATGAAATAAGTAATAAACTAAATAATATGATAAAGTAGATAAGGTAAAAAATATAATAATAATAATAATAATAATAATAATAATAATAATAATAATAATAATAATAATAATAATAATAAGAGGTAAATACTACATATTTAAAATTTTAGGCTAAATAAATGAGGAAAATGTCAAAAGATTTTTGAGAGCAAAGCAGATCTCTTTATGAGAGATTTTTTATCTGTATCTTAGTCTACTAAAGTTTTCTTTTGTAGGCCATGTCTTTGGTAAGTTTCAACAGTGTTATATCATTCTTAATTGCCTCCATCTAATTTTTTTTACTAGAGCATCTAACTATAGTGATATATATTGCCTTTTAAGTGTATCTTTTTACTGGAGCATCTAGGTGTCTCCTAATAGGCTTTCTTGCATCTTTTCACTAGAGCATCTAGGTGTCTTCTATTAGCATATCCAAATCACTTAATCCTTGTCTTTCTTAATTTTTCAATAACATTAGCTATCTTTAATTTGTCCCTTACTATTACGTTTATGATCTTATCTCTTTTAGTAAGATTGCACATCTAATTGAGCATCTTCATTTCTGTAACTATTACCTTATGACTATGCTCCTGTTTGATAGGTCAACAGTCCATCTCATAGAGCATGATTGACCTAATCGCTAAATGGTATAATTTACCTTTAAGATTAAGTGATATTTTCTTGTCAGATAAAACTACCAATGTATTTCTCTATTTAAGCTACCGTTCTGGTTTTATCCAGTAGACTATGTCTTCATTAATCTTTCTATTACTTTGGATAATAGATCCTAGATACGTAAAACATTCCTTTTGTGGTATAACTTCTGAACCAATCTTTATCTTCACTTTATTAGCCATCCTATGTCTGAAAAGTTACACTTTGCGTACTCAATCTTAGTCCTACTTAATTTAAAGGTCTTCGACTTTAATGTATCCATCCAAAAGTCAAGCTTGACATTGAACTCATCTACTAACATAATGTCATTAGCAAACAATATATACTAAAGCATATCTCCTTGGATATTCTTAGTGAGCCCATCAATTACTAATGTAAACAAAAAGGGACTCAAAGAAGAGCCTTGGTATAACTCAATATCAATAGAAAAATGCTTTGTGTCTTTTCCTATCATCCTTACTATAGTTTTTACACCATCATACATATCCCTAATAATCCGTATATAAGTCATAAAAAATTCCTTAACTTTTAAACACCTTCACCTGATTTTCTTAGGTACATTATCATACGTCTTTTCTAAATCAATAAAAACCATGTATAGGTTATGATATTTTTCCTTGTAATTATATTTCGTTAATTTTCTAAAGAAATATAAAGCTTCTATTATGGACCTTATTAATATGAAGCTAAACTGGTTTTCTAGGGTAAATGCATCCTTTCTTACTCTCTTTTTAATTACTTTCTCTTATAATTTCATGGTGTGACTAAGTAATTTAATATCTGTTACAACTTTAAATGTTCTCTTTGTTCTTGGATAAATATGAAATGTAAGAACATTTCTATGAAATTATAATATTGGATTTGAAAAGGAAAAGGAACAGCGGAACAACAAAACTTTATAACTGAAATAGAGGTGAACAGAAGTTAACAATGAAGCCTCTTTATTTTTGATAGCTTATGCAACTTGCTTCCTAGTGAGCAACAGGTTATCACGTGGTTTATGAAATGTATATTTCTAAGTGTAAACATAAGAGGTAAACAGAAATGTTCGCATGAATGGGATAGTTTGCATTAGTATGAACTAAAAAATAAATATATGTCCATCTGTAGTTTCTAGTTATTGCTTAGCCTCGCATGAATGGGATAGTTTGGATCACTTATGCGATGAAGAGATGCTAACAAGAAAGGTAAAACATCAGCAATTTGGCTTGTCTAATTTAAGCTTCATTGCACGTCCTAAGTTACTTAAAATTCAAGATGAAATCTAACTGTAGTGGCATATATTGCCTTTTAGAGTAATACTTTAATCGATGACATGAATGATATGCAGCAGACCAAAAATGTGAACGAGCATTAGATTGATTAAGATGAATGTTTGAATACTAGTTTAGAAATTTGCTTTCATACCTCAAAACTATGTAAATATATATTTTTATTTAGTGCATGCATGCTCAGCTGGTGTTAAAATTGACCTTTAATTCTTGCGAGTTTTCAAGATAAAGGACTTGTTTATGCTTATACCTCCACGAAATATGCATAAGCAGAGGCCATGTTCGAGATTTTTATGTAAGTATATTGCTAGGATTACTGGTTTCGAGTGTTAATACAACCTTTGTGTTATCTTTGAGACCTTGAGATTAACTGATTGCTTATCATAGGTCCAGTATAGAACTCACCACGATAGGTGAAAGCCTTTATCTGAACAACAATTGTCAACAGGTTGTTGGTTGTGTCAAGTTAATTGATTTAATCCTTCTGAGCTTCTTCGTGATTTATTTAATTGATTTTGTTGGACACAACAGAGAATGCCAATTGCCAAGTCTGTATTTCTGATATTCCAAAAGTAATATACATGAGAATGTATCCTCCTTTGCCTTACTAGAAATATACTCAATTTAGTATTGGAAGGAAAACGCGTTCATGCTGTGCCTGTATGATCTAACATTCTTGCAGTTTTAGCAAGAAGGAAGCCAGAATTGGCCTAACCTTGTGCCTGTAGTCATTGTTCCTCTTAATTTTGGTGCTGAGACGGAAAAAATACATGTCGTAGCTGTTCTTCTTCTTGGAGTAACGATATGCCAAAGCAACTGTATCTTTCACTTTTATAGATTAAGTAGCTAAACCTCAACTCTATTTCCTTCTCTTTTATTGCGTATGCGTTTGTGGTGATATTCATTCCATCAGGATACGAGCACTACTCACTGCGTTATTTTTGCATGTGCACTTACAAGGTCTGTCATGACATGTTCAACATATCTTGCCCTTAATTGCAGAATCGAACTACTACCTCATGGGGAAGGGTAAAGCGACCAGTATCCAGTACTCGTGTGATCGGTGACTTAGCCCTATTTCAATGTTAGGTTTTCCAGATCGATTTTGATCATCACCAGAGCCGAGCCGCGACTCAATAAATACGTACCTAATAGAAAGTCTATGCATGTTAGCTTTAGTTTATATAAAGGAGCTATCAAGTTGGTGTTGTTCCTACTTATATTTTACATCCTAGCCTTCGAATATCTGGTAAAGCTGCACATCCAAGTTAAACCATTCCTTTTGTTGTAGACAGATGTTATTTTCCGGTAATGATGAGACCTGGCATTAAAGCTTCTGCAGCCTCTTCTCTTGTTACCTAACTCTTTTCTATCCTGTAACTATTAGTTAGTAACTTTGTGGCGGAACAATTAGAATATATGTAGCCAATTTATAGTTTGAAAAATACCAATTAAGTCCCTAGGTTCGCCAGAAAATTTGGTTTCAAGCCCACTGGGCAAAAGCAATGTTGGACTAACCGGAAACGGAACCGTTAACTCATCCGTCGAGTAAGAGACCGAGAGACCTTTCAATATTCTCCTTTTTAAGCAAAACAGATTAAAACCGGTCAACCAATATTAAGCCGAGCCGAGACCAGAGCAGACGTTGCCGTGGCTCACGCGTCTGCCCTCATCAACGTCACGGTCATCCCCCACATCGACGCAACCGCCTCCTCGCATACCCACTTGACTTGCCCTACCCTACACTGCATCTGCATGTCTTCAAATTCAACGCAGCTAGCTACCCGTGTCTTTATTCTCATTTTCGTCTGTCTGCCCTCCAATTTACTGACATTCTATTACTTAACTTGGCAATCCATTATTTCTCAATTTATTTTCTTAAACAAAATTGAACCCAATAGAGAATAATTGTTTTTTAATTAAATAGAAAATGCAATTTCAGTTCTGATAATTATAATATGTAAAATTAGCTAATATAAGGGGTTAGCTCGTGTTCTTGTTCTTGGGGAGATACCAAACGGAGACGCAACTGACAGGCTTGGAGTGGGGTGCGCGTGGGCTTGGGTCCTCAGCGGAGCCAAATGGCGATGAAGCCAATCAAGGACCAAGCAGTCAGGCGCAGCCCTACTTCCGTTAACTCACGCGCTCGCCCGGCGAACCCCCTCTCACTTGTTTTTTCTTTATTTTTCCCCCTTTACTTTCGCTTCATACGTCCGGCGCGTCACCTTCGCCGCACCGACTTCGCTTATTCTCTCTCCATTTGTTCTTCTCTTTCTCTCTCTCTCTCTTTCCCAAACGAACATTGATAAATTACCGTCTACCAAACGCCACCGGGGTAACAACCGTGACTAGGGGTTTTTTTTTTCCGATGGGAGATCTAACGGACAGCATAATGCCTTCCGCAACCTCTCACTCCCGTCCCATGCCAATACGCGAAGATTGCTGGAGCGAGGAGGCCACTTCCACTCTCGTTGACTCTTGGGGGAAACGTTACCTGGAGCTCAACCGTGGAAACCTTCGTCAGAAGGATTGGCAGGACGTCGCCGACGCCGTCAACGCCCTCCACGGCCATACCAAGAAGACGCACAGAACGGATGTCCAGTGCAAGAATCGCATCGATACCATCAAGAAGAAGTACAAGATCGAGAAGGCTAGGGTTGCTTCGTCTAACGGAAACCTAACGTCGTCGTGGCCGTTCTTCGACCGCCTCGATTCTTTGATCGGATCTAACTTTCCTGCCAAGAAACAGCCGTCTCCGTCGCTGTCTCCGTCCCCTCCGGTGGCTTTGCCGCTCACGTCGTATCGGAAGACTCCGTCTTCGACTCCGCCGACGGCGATGGTGGCGCTGCCGCAGAAGAGGCCAGCAGATGATGGATACTTCAGGAGAAATTACTCGGCTATGGCGGCTGCGGCAGCAGCGGAATCGGAGAGCGAGGAGGAGGAGGAAGAGCTGGAGGAGGAGAGGGAGAGCGAGGAAGATGGAGATGGAGAGGGGATAAGGAGATTGGCGAGAGCAATAGAGAGGTTCGGAGAAGTTTACGAGAGAGTTGAGAGCGAGAAGTTGAGGCAGATGGTAGATTTGGAGAAGCAAAGAATGAAATTTTCCAAAGATTTGGAGATGGAGAGGATGAGGATTTTCACTGAGACTCAGATTCAGCTCGAGAAGATCAAGAAAGGCAAGCGATCTGGCTCCAATGGTGAGAGAGATTACTAAAAAATTGATCAGTGGTCTCCCAAAATTTGATCTTCTTATTTTTAACCTCCTCTGTACATCTTTTGGTGTAAGCTTTAGGACTTGATCGATTGTTCTGGGATTATTAAAGTTAATTATTGTTATTGTGGATTGTTAGTAGACTTGCTAATATGATATTTTGCCCGTAAGGTTAGTTTTATTTCATCATTGGGTTGTGATGCTGCTCATATATGCTTGTTTTTGCGTAATCACTGTTTGCAGAATTGGATCTTTGGAGCCCCGAGTTCTGAAGGATGAAAGTGCTAGTCTTCGTTTTATCTTTGTTTTGTGTAATGGGTGTACGGTTTCTTTCAATGCTTTGACTAATTTAGGCATTTTTACCCTGCGAAATTGTGATGATATTGTTTTAATGGCATTATTGAGCCATTTTTCTTGTGTGGGATTATTAATTGGGGATTGACACTGATAAAAGGAAGTGTCCCTATGATTCTGTTAGTTTCTATATCAAAGAGTGCTAGGGGAAGAAAGAACAACCTTAAGATATTAATCATTATTTTTTATGTTTGAAAAGTAATGATTTTTTATGCAACGGGCTGATCAAGTTGTCATTGCACTATTGGCGAAGTACCCTTGTTAAGGTCTTGTTGGATGCTTGAAAATTCATGACCTTCTTTTGTTAGCTGGCTCATGTATATTAATTCAATACGATGTTGAATAAGTTTCATTCCCTTTGAAGTTCCCTCGTTACTCATTAGTTCATCACGGGTGTAAAGTCTTCTTGGAAACTGGTCATTTGTGTTACTGAGTTGTGTATCATGGTTCTTTCTCTGATTGTTATGTCCCTGAAAAAGAATCATTAAGGGCCTTCATTAATGATTAACTGGGAAGCAGTTTGTGTTCTTATGTGACAGTTTTTGGATTGGTTCGATGATCTCTGTGAGAAGTATTGGAACACGAATGCTATTTTTGGACACATTATCTGGTTAGAATGATAATTTTGCTTAGCAATAATGCTTCATACAATGTCTTGCCAATCTACCGTGCAAATTGTAGTGTTTAGGCGGTGGAAAATTGGATGAAACATTGATTTTTGTTCATTTCTTGTGGAATTGACTACTTTTTGAGTTATGCGTTTGGTCAAGTTGAGCGTGGAAAGTGATTTTTGTTGACCAAGGTTATTGATTTTGATGTCGAGGGCTGAATACTGCTTTCGTCTGTGGGCATTAAAGGGTTATTTATCTCGCCCTACACTTTTCTTTTAGGTGTTTGGAGACTCAACAGATGCTGTAAGTGCATGCTAAACTTTCTACTTGCTTGAGGTTTGATCAGAAGGTAGAACTTCTTGGCATATCATGCAATAATTGAAGTTGAAAACTTAAAAAATTATCTGCACGCAAGTGAAACTCTGGAGGTTTTAGCAACCCAACACTACAGGCTGCACAGATACAAATCACCGATTGAAAGATGAATCAGTTCTCCTGTTCTTATTATTTGGGTTCACCGTCTACGTCCCAGCTGAAAGCCTACCGTTTTAGATGATTTGTAGGTTGGACTAATCTCTGTTATCTATGTTAAATATCTAATCTGTATAAAAGCCGGTGGAATCTATGATTCTATGTGCATATTAAACATAGGGTTAATTGTAACAATTGAATTTTACTTAATTTTATAATACTAATTTAAAGTTTAAAAAGTGGTTTTAAAATGTTTTAGTTTTTAATTATTAACAAAAATAGTTTTACATTAAGTTTTTAGTTAGTATGAATGATATGTTGTGCTACAACAATTATTTAGTGAGAGTCTCACTACTGGTTGCATATTTGAGGAAGTTTAGAAGTGCGCAACTTTACGTTATTTTTGATATACTAATATTAAAAAAGTTATAATAATTAAAAATAAAAGAAAAAGAAAATAGACATAAAGATGATAATAATAAAAAATAAGTATAAATAAAATATAACAAATAAATATAGATAAAAATAAGAATAAAAGACAAAATAAGTAATAAATACACAAATAAGAGAGACAAGAAAATAAATAAAACAAACAAGTCATTACAAAAAAATATTTAAATTAAATAAGAAAATGTTTAAGTTAAATAAGACATATGCTTTGAAGAAAAATATCTAAAAGACCTATGAAAAAGAAAATTAATCTCTCAATGTGAGATCTTTTATTTTTATTCTAGTATGACAAAAAAATTTATTAAAGGCCATGTCCTCAATAACTTTCAATATATATAATTATATATATGTCACGTATGCTATATTAGATTAATATTTTTGTTATATAGTTGCTACATATTATATATGTGCTACATATGAATTTTATTATTTAATAATTAAAAATATCAAAAAGCATAAAATAATTAAAGTGTAAAAATTTTTCAAACTTTACTTAAATTTTTTAATACTAATCTCATCTTTAAAAAGTAACTTTCAAATGTCCCAATTTTTTATTATTGTAAAAGTAACATGACGATAACTTCTTCATTAACGTATTTGACATACCATGTAAACTTGATGTTTTTGACACGTGACTACCATGTAATACCTTTTTTTTTTCATATAATCATTTTATTGTTTAATAAAATTAAAAAGAAAAAAGAAAAACCTTAATTTGTTATTAGACTCTTTTGTCTGTTGGTAATCTTCCTCGTTGATTGCTCTGTTGCAAACTCATCAAAATGGATATGTTCTGGTCTTATTTTTTTGGTATCTTAAGTCCAATTTTGTTTATTTTTATCAAGGGGAAGGCACAACTTGCCTAGCTCAGAATTTTACAACACTACAAGACAATGACACTCTTATTCTGTCTTGCAATAGTCGGTTCTTGACACAATCAGGCAGAGACTCTAAAATATGTAATCCAAGAAACAGGCTTGGAGCAAAAAGGTTGCCAATGTGTCGGGGAACAGATCACCTGTTTCATAATTGTTGTGTCAGTACTGTTCTATTGCATCTGATCCATATATTTATATAGGACCCACAAAAATATATGGACCAGATGCAATAAAACAGCATTGGCACAGCAATTATGAAACAGGTGATTTCATTTGAATGTGTCGGCATGTCTGTTTCCCTTCCAATAAACGTGTTTAATATGGACTATCCATTGTCTTTGAAGAAGCCCATAGTTTGTTGGAAGAGGACACTGAATTGGTCGGTCATTAGTTACCTATGTTGAAGGATATTAATAACATTTTTGTTATCAAGCTCTAGTATAATTATTTGGAAATAGCTTCCAAGTTGTGAATAAGGTGAAATAGGTGGCCCATTTGAGCCAATGCCTATGTTGGCTGCGAAACCTCCATGCCACGAGCTTGTTTCATCTCAGATTAATCCTCCTGCCGCAACGAGGTGTGTCTTTGTTTTGGAGGATCCGTCAGCATTAATCTTATGTCAATTCGCGTCAGGATGATGGCAGTGAATGAAAGTCTCATGTCTGCTGGGTTTTTCCATAGTCCTTAATAACTATATGTTTGCATAATTGATTTCACCAAAATTTGGGTAGGGACCAGTATGTGACTCCAAAGATTGTTATCCATGGCGTCTCATTTAGCAGTAAGGTTTCCTGCAAGTTGTTGATAAACCAGTCAGTGATGTTCCCTGTAAAAAAATTAAAATGTTTACCTTAATGGATGAGATTTCTCTAGAGATGTCTCTCTTGTGGGCACCATCTTAAAACATGGTTAATAGTTTCTACTCCTCCATATATAAGCACTCATTACATAAAGTGAGGTGTCTCTGCTTCCTTTCAACATTGTTAGGGAGAGCTTCGTGTAGGCATAACTAAAGGAAATTTTGGTGAACAGTATAAGAGAGTTTTTTCCTTACTAATTTTTTGGCCAGAGTGCTTACAAAACTCCTCCAGTAGATTTAATGTAAGATCGATTTGAGATTGAATTTGAGATTTTTTTACAATGAACTCAATAACTATACACTCATTCGTATGTTTACTTTATTATTTTTTGATAGTTTTAATTTATTAAATAATAATATTTATACATGGCACAAACACATTATATGATAATGGTTTTGTCATTACCTAAATTTTTTCTTAATATTAGTTCAAGTGTCCAAACTTTAAAAATAATTGGTTAGATATTCAAATAATTTGAAAATTCTAATATTGTTTTTATAAGAGTGTGGAATTAGTGATAATCCTTCGTTATCAATTATGTAATATTCTATGTGAGCTATAACATGGATTATAATATTAATTTTAAAAAAAGTTAATCTCCCAATAAATGAGACCTTAAACTAAGCTCTAGTAAATCCTTAAATGAAATCCTAAACTAAACATAATATGTTTTTCTAACTTAAACCTCAAATATTAAAAATTTCTAATCTATAAGTTTTTAAACCTCAAACTGATTAAACCTTTAAAACCTAGAAACCTTGGACTTTAAATTGGAATTCATTAATTGTGAGAAAAATGCATATAAATTTTTTAAGTAGGATGATTCTTCTATAATTGAGAGAAACAAAGAAATTATTTTGGGCTTGTTGAGGAAGTTAGAAACCATAAGATCTGAAATTGAAAAATTAAAGATGGAACATGCATTAGAGCTTGAAGAACAAGAAGAACTACGTGTGATAGGCCATGAAGAGAATAAATAAACTTTTGAAAGGGATTTAAAAACATTGAGGAAACTATAAAATATGGAAGGGATGAAACAAACATTAAAGAAAAAGAAGCTTTGAGACATGAGCACTATTTTCTTACTCTTCTCATGTATTTTGGTGTTGGATGCTTATTAATGGTTACAAATGTTAGGATTATATCATGAGAAAGTGACTTTTATAATTGATATGCTTATATAAGTTTTTTTTAATTTTTTTAAAGACCAGGGACGGAACCCTATAGGGGATGCTTATATAAGTTAATGCAAGATGTTTTGAATTAATTATAATTTTGTACTCTTTAAAAAGGAAATTAAATTTATACAATATTTTTATAAGTTTGAAAGTTTCTTGCTAATAATTCTATCTAAAAGTGGTGCATCTTTTAAAACTAGGTATTGCTTGGATTTCTAATTTTTTTAATACCAACTCTATTTTACATAATATGACATTAAAAAATGACAACGATAATTTATGATACACTAATATTCGTTTTTCTAAAAGAGTAATTATCTAAAATTAAATATTGATTATCATAACTAACTATTAATATCTTTAACAAAAATCAAAATGGATATAACCTTTTAAAACTCATATCAAAGTTCAAAATGGATCAACATTTTTAATTGTTACTATGTTTTGATATGTTTGATTGATATAATTTCTTCAATTTATTAGATTTGTAAATTAGTATCTAGGTTCGAATTTCTTTATGTTGGGCCCCGATTCGTAATAAGCATGTCTAAATTATTATGAGGCACGTTTGAATTATTTTGAGATTTTAGTTTGATAATTTTAATTTGGTTGGAATAAATTGAGGATTTTATTGTGTAGGTTTTGATTTTTAAATGAATGC
>JANZLX010000002.1:33265812-33276772 GCA_025531955.1 Erythroxylum orinocense
CATCTTGTATCTAAACCATCTTTGTCATTTCATTTCAATTTCAAGAATTCTTAATTTCTTTACTCATGAATAATCATAAAAAATCCTCATTTAATAGCCTTAGCTTACAAAAAAATTTGGGGTCCAACAATTATGACTTCCTACATTTTTTAACAAATTTCAAACACCCCTTACCTACGGAACTACCAACCTAAAAGTTAACAAAGAAGAAGGAAAAAACATATAACTCTCAAAATAATTCTCCATCTATAACCCAAACATTAGAAATAAAAATCAACACTAATTCGTAAACAATAATCAAAAGATAGCATTCAACAATACTAATAAAAACAAACACAAAAGTATGAACTGGACATTTTCTAAAGGAACAAACCTCTCTCTCCGCCTCTATCTCCCTAAAACTTCGTCAAGACTGCCGCTTTAAACTTTGTATATAATGTCAATTTTTTCTTCTTTTTTTATGTGTGATGGATTTCGCTCTTTATAATCATTCTTTCTCTATAGGAAGATACCACACACTAAATATGAAGGAATGGAGGTGAGGAAAGAGTTTCTTTAAAGAAGTTTGTTATACCTTTTCTTTCTCTTAAAAAAAGAATGAAATTAATCTTTAGATTTTTTACCACGTCATCAGCACATGCTACAGAGAAGATGTCACAATATGATACCTCATTCAGATTTACGTTTGTATGATACTGTCAAATTTTCGTCCAAAAATAGTCTAACATTAAATAAATTCGATAACATTTAAACTTTAATTAAGCAGATTAAAATGTTTGGCCCAAATTGAACATTTAACCTTGACTTTAGAGGTTCAGATCATCTGTCCTTGTTTTTCTGTTTCTATCATATTCCATTAGCATCCATCCACGAGAACAAGTCAGTCTGTTCCAGCTCTCAGGTAATGGTAATCTGTATCTTGTGGATGTGCAGATATGAACTGCTAGAACTTGGTAAAAAAACTATCATTGCCAAACCCCATACAGAAGTGATAATACTGAAGTTCTATTAGTTCTGTTCGCCAGATTGAAGCCGACAAATCAAAGGTCATTATCAATTATATTTACTTACTACTACACTAACTTGAAATATCAAAGTCCAGATCCACAAATTTCCTTTTCTAGGTAAATAATTAATATTTGAATATTCTATACATTTGTGGATAACAATTCTCTACTTTTTTAGTCACCATATCACCATCGCTGATCAACGAGAAGGAAATGCCTGCCTTCAGAGCCCCATTCAATGGCTACTCCGTCAAATTCAGCCCTTTCTATGAGTCCCGGCTCGCCGTAGCTACCGCCCAGAACTTTGGCATCCTCGGCAACGGCCGCGTCCACGTTCTCTCCCTCCCCCAAACCCCCGCCGCCCCAATCGCCGATCTAATCTCCTTTGACACTGCAGACGGCGTCTACGACCTCGCATGGTCGGAGTCCCACGACTCCCTCCTCGTGGCCGCCGTCGCCGATGGATCGATCAAGCTCTTCGACACCAACATGCCCCCCACCCAAAACCCTCTCCGGTCCTTCCAGGAACACGCGCGTGAAGTACACTCCGTCGACTACAACCCCACGCGCCGGGATTCATTCATCACCGCCTCTTGGGACGACACCATCAAGCTCTGGACTTTGGATCGACCCGCTAGTATACGGACCTTCAAAGAGCACGCCTACTGCGTGTACTCCGCCGCGTGGAATCCCCGTCACACTGACGTGTTTGCGTCGGCGTCCGGAGACTGCACGGTCAGAATCTGGGATGTTCGCGAACCGGGTTCGACGATGATAATCCCTGGTCACGACTTTGAGATACTGTCTTGTGATTGGAACAAATACGATGATTGTTGTCTTGCGACGGGTTCAGTGGATAAGAGTATAAGAGTGTGGGACGTTAGGAGCTATAGAGCTCCGGTGTCGGTGATGAACGGACATGGGTATGCGGTTAGGAGAGTGAAGTTTTCGCCTCATCATCGGAATTGGGTGTTGTCGTGTTCATATGATATGACTGTCTGCATGTGGGATTATATGGTGGAGGATGCTTTGATGGGGAGATATGACCATCACACGGAATTTGCTGTTGGGGTTGATATGAGTGTGCTTGTTGAGGGCCTGTTGGCGAGCACCGGGTGGGATGAGATGGTTTATGTGTGGCAGCATGGGAATGATCCTAGAGCGGCTTGAGAGGTGAGTGTTTTGGATTTAGTTTTGTTTTTCTTTTTTGGTATACTTTTGTTGTAATTTAGGTTGATATTGCAATTAACCAGTAAAGGAATTAGTTTGATCGTTGGTGGGGCATCAATGATGAGTTGATCGGCGATTTGTGATTATGAACTTGTATTCAAAGTCAATATTGATGAGTGACGTGGTTTCTTTTTTTCTTTTTGACGCTAATAAATTGATTAATACTGATTCATAATGAAATGACTGCTTAATTTACTTATAACTTTTGACCAATGGATGTATACTAAGTTTCAGCAATTGCAACCAAGTTTCAGCAAGTTAACGATTGATATGATACTGTTCAATTTCCTTTGTGATTGGAGTAGATCATTGTGCCATAACATAGCTGTATGATTGTTTTGCATGCCAATCGACTGTGCTTATTCATTTGTGCCACAACTGCATTCAATCAGTAACAGAGACAATACTACTTGTGTGTGCAGCTTTGCCAGACAAATATATGTGAGCTACTAAGTGTGGTCGAGGTTCAATTTTCTTTTGCTAATTATCTCTCTGATAATTGTACTTGGTCGGTCAGGAGATTACTTTATTATGTTGGTCTTCATTCAAGACAGAGCTTGTTTGATGCAATAAAATTTTGATTGACTAATCGAGATCGGAATCATTATAGAACTCTTTGATTGAATTATTGCAAAATTGCATTAATCACACAAGGACTATTATGTTTTATGTTTTCATGCTGTTTTTCTTTTATTAAGATTTTGAAACAGATCGCATAAGCAAAGGAATGTACAGTACACATGCGCTCTACCACCACAATCACCCTGAGCAAAAGGGGAATGATAAGGCCACAAAATTTCTGTGTGCATGTGATATTGCTTTATGACCTATCCATTTTACATTCCATTTTATTCCAAAAAAATTTCCTTGTAGAAAATGGGAATAGCCTGAAAGGATTCTGCAATTTTCTTTTACGTTTTTCCCAAACTTTCTTCTGCACTCAAGTTGGAGTACAATATCAATTGGTTCAGGTGACTTGCTACCTAAGAAACACGGACACGGACACGGACACGGACACGGACACGGACACGGACACAGACACGGACACGGGGACACACCAACTTCTAAAATTTGGTGGACAAGGACACTATATATATATATATAATAAAATTTAGAATTAAGAAAAAAAATTCAGAATTCATAATATGATATGTATTGATTGATGTATTTCAAGACTTCCAATATCTTGATAGTTCATACATATTTTGTACTTTATAAGCTCCTCTAAAAAAACATGGAGCATATATATGCACTCTTTGTGGGTGTCCTAGACTCTTAAGCTATGATTACTTTGAATCGTTTGGATGGCAATCTGTGGACTGTTGTATTTGTGTGGTGGATGTATCTGAATGCGTAATCAGGTCAGACGCAGGGAGTCTTGAATTTGTATTAGGTTTCTTCTTGTTGCTTTGAAAGATTGTGTTGTATCAGTTGTTAAATGTAAATGAAGGAAAAGTTTTGGTTTAGACTGGTTCTTTTGTAGGAGAATAATAAAATATATTATATTATCTTATCATTTGCAACAGGCTAAAAAATGCGAGTTGGTTAGAGGGCAGGTAGTTTTTACTGCATTTCTTTTGTGATACGTTTTAGTAGTTTTTACTGCATTTCTTTTGTGATACGTTTAAGTTTGTATGTCTTGTGGGGCAGACTTGTGTTTGCTTAGTCTTTCCTATGTCTTTTGGCTATATGAATCGAGTTAACCTTTCTTTTCTTTTCTTTTTCTACAGAGCTCTGCCTTCAGTACTTACAATAAAAGGTCAGGCTATGCCAATTATCAATTGTCATATGTTGATCGTAATTTTGGCTTTTCAACACTGACCTGTAGAACGTAGTAAACCTTTAAAACAAAGCGTCGGAGACAGTGTTCACACTTGTACTCAGATCACAAGAATTTGACTTACATTTTTAAATGTGGGATGAAGTTGCAACTAAACGATTAGTCATCAGATTCTGTAAGGCACAAGCTTGAATATTGGCCAAATACACTGCCATTCATGGTACCATTTAGCTTCAACCCCTATTGTCTTAACATCTAAGAAACAAAGAATCCAGCTTAAAGAGTTATCAGACAGAAAACTTTCTGGATATTATAGTCTTATTGTCATCAGATCTAGCGAGTCTAGCTAATTCACCTAAAGGAACCCACGGCTAGAAATCATGTTCCTCTCTAGAAGATGGTAGTAGTTGTTGTTGGGATTCAGCAGACTTGGGGGAAGTGACTTTAGATTTTAATGAAGGTTTTGCGCAAAATTTTATGTGAACTGAAAAGCCAATGAAAGTCACCCGTGTAGCGTGACTTCATTGAACACGTTGACCTATAGGACAAATGAAAGAGAGTCAGAGGTTTTCTCTAACTTGGGAATAACATAGAGTCGACATGTCGATCTACAAGGATAGCATTCTCCTCGAAGGTGGGGATTTTTTGAACCACGGGTCATGGGAGATGACCTACCGTCACTCGGAACATCACATAGCTCAGGTATGAGCTTGAAGACGTGGATCGTTTGGGCTTGTGCGATTGCTAATACTTTTCTAATTTTAACGTTGGTTATTGGTTCAATGCAACCGGCGAGTTAATGTGGAGATGGACTTGTTTTCTTGGAGCAACTTAACTAGTTTTGAGAGCAAAATGAGAAGATAAAGAATATTGTCTTTAAATAGCAGAGAAACCAAAGAAATAGCTTAATTGAGCAAACATATGGAAGCTCTTGAGAAGAATCGAGAGTTTGATTGTAGATTATGAGAAGCTTGATCTCAGCGTTAGCAACTAGGGTGAATATTTTATCAGAAATACAAAGTGGACATGTCGAGATTTTTACTCGATGCGTTGAACATCGTCACCCTGAGTTGGTATGTCTCATTCTAAAAATGGTGTCATATTCTCTTAAAACACTTTCTTTTTCATTTTTCTTGTTCAATTTGCTTATTTGTTTATGATGATTTTTTATTGTGTCTCTAAGATTATCCTTTCCTAGGCGGCAGGAAACATCCTCTGCTCGGTACATATTGTAGCAGTATACGACAACTTTTAAGAGGATTTACCCTTCAAAACTCCATACCCAATTCATATTCCATGACAAAAGTAAAGATGATAGCTTTTGAGTTTAAGTGCCTGTTTGAATGTGTTTATTTCATTAGATCTTTTATCGGTAGAGTTTTTGTCAGTAGAACTTTTATTAGAAGAGCTTTTTTAATAAATCGGTTGACTATTTGGTTGTCACTTAAAAAAAAGCTTTTTTGAAAAAACTTCATACAGTAGATTATTTGACAATATAAAAATAAAATGTACTTTTAATTTTAACTATATTTTATTTTGTAATAAAAATTATGTATGCATATAAATATTATTTAAAGTATATTAAATAATATGCAAAGTACAATATATTAATTATTATATAATTTTAAACCATATGAAACATAAATGAAAATATATTTAACCAAATCTTTTATATGGATAATAATATAAGTAAAACTAATATAAAAATAAATATTAAAACATATAAAAAAAGTCAAATAATATTATATAATTTCTAAAATAAACATGAAAAAGGGTTTGTAGGAATTATGTGTAAAATATAAGAGCAAAAGAGACTAAAAATAAGCTCATTAATTGATCTGAAAAATACTGAAAATGTGCTTTTTTAAGAAGCTCCAAATTTAAGCTTATGAAAAAATGTATTTTAGCTACAAAAAAAGTTATATCTACTCAAAAAGTGCATTTTCATTTTACAGTCAAACACTTATTTTCTTAAAAAAGCTTTTGCGGTGAAAAAAAAAGTGCTTATTCAATCTCCAAAAGCTCAACCAAACAGACACTAAGACTACTAACAAAGGCACAAAGAACTAAAATGCCTCCAAAGCTACAGAGTCTGGTGGCTTATTGGTGGCTTTGTACAATGGCAAATGAACTCAGACATGTAGTATATGGAACTTGCACTTGGGTGGACCAAAGCTCGTGCTGGCTACAATGGGAAGCTAATATGGAGGCTTTCGCCTTGGCTTTCGCCACAATCTACAAAAGGTCCTATTAGGCCATTACACTATGCTTTTTTATTTTGAAAAATCATTGCGGGATCTAATCTAACTCGTAACAAAATAATTACAAATTTTTTTTGTATAAGTTACGAAAAATCAAAATCACTTAAATTTTATAAAATGATTAACACATAAATAATAATAAATCATGAATCTTAATTCATGTCTCATTTCGAAACTTTATTATTTTCTTGTTATTTCTCTCGAACCGTTTCTAAAATTGGCTTATTTAAACCATTGTAGCTGCACAAATGTCTAGCTTCCAACAATATCCAAAAAATATGTTAAGATAACTTTGTAACTATTACAACGAGAGTTAGGGAAGGAGTTTTGGCTCCCTTGAACCCCTAAGAGGCCGTTTGATTTCACTTCTATTTTTATATTGTTGTTTTTGATTTCTATTTTCTGTTTTTCCCTTAAAAAACGAAAGAATGTTTGATTGAGATTTATAATATAAAAACTGGAAAAAATTATTTGGTTGAGATTTGTAATAAAAAACTAAAAACAAAAACATATTTGGTTTTATCACCCTATTTCTATTTTTTGTAATTATACTCTTATGTTAATAATTATAATATAATACATTATATTTTTAAATTAATTAATTATCATTATAGATAATATATATATATATATATGCAAATTAAATATAATTAAAAAATTATACATGAATTGTGTATAATAAAATTACATAAATTAGAAAATTATAAGTCATTCTAATCAATAAAATATGTCCATCATATTATAATTCTTGAAAACATAATAGTACTATCAATTACAAAAAGAAACATAAATTAATTAGAATTAATATAATCACTCCACATTTTTCTAGCAATTTCATCTCGCTTCTAAGATATATCTCGAAGTTGTGCTGGAGTTATATTATACTCCACTTAGGAACTTACATCTTCATTTTTACTTTTCCTAATTTGTTCTTCATTTTCAACACAACTTTCAAATAATTTATCGCTTTGTCCATACATTCTAATATAATTGTGTATAACACAACAAGCAATAACGATGTATTTTTGTTTCTTCGTATCATAACTCGACATATTTTGAAGTATAGGGAATCTTGCCTTTAGAATGCCAAAACATCTTTCGATAACATTTCTTAATGATGAATGCCTGTAGTTAAACAATTCATGTGGACCTTAAGGTCTTCCTCTGCCTCTATATATATTTATGTGGGTTTCATGTAAGGAGCTAACCTTCAGCTCAAGAGAGCTCAATGAAGCTCATGTAAACTATAAGAGGCTTGACATGACTTTTCCTTAGTTCAAATGTCTAAAGCTAGCTTAAGGAGAGCTCGTGGGAGCTTATTAAAATTAGTTAATAGCTAAAAAGCTGGGGATAAGCCTAATTGGACTCAATTGAGATTACCCGAGCTCATCTTTGATTCTTGAGAATTGACATTAGCTATAAATGTGTTCACACTAGTTAAGCTAGAAAAGCTAATTAAGGAGCGTGAGATGGAGTTGAAACCCAAAGCTTAATGGGCGAAATTGGCGGTGCTAGATGAAGGAATCTAGCATGCTTGAGTGCACAATGGACATTAAAGTGTACTATGAGCTGTAGCATGCCATAATGCATCTTCCTATGCATGCAATTAGAGTGCAAGTTCATTGTCTCCATATGGATACATGAATTCAGCCAAGAAAATGAATTTGGCCAAGAGGTTGAATTCGGTGAATGGAGAAGATCCATCATGTACCTTGTCTTTGAATGAATATACTTGACACCTTTCACTAAGGTTTGTGTACTTTGAATGAAAGGATGTTTTGTTTCGGCCAATGGTTATGACCATTCGGCCATAAGGGATTCATGTACAAGAATGAATGGTTATAAGTGTACCATCATGACTTTAAGTGAAGATAGATGACTCTTTGCCCAAGGATGTGATGTTTCGCCAAGAGACATAACTATTGGAAGAGTTATTACTCTTTGCCAAAGGATGTGTCCCTTGGCTAAAATGCATGATGTTTCGCTAAAAGATATAACTCTTAGAAGAGTCATGATGTTTAACCAAGAGACATAACTCTTGGAAGAGTCATGACTCTTCAAAGGCACCTTTTGGTGGCCTATAAAAGGGAATTTCGTAGATACTTTGAGTAGGTCTTTTCTTTGGCTGAATACTACACTCTTCTCCCCATCTTTGAGTCGAAAACACTCCCTTCTTTCAAGTCTTCATGCATTGAAGCACTCTCCCATAAAATAGTTGTTAAGCTTATTAAAAGCCTTGTGAGTGAACCATAAGAATAGCTAATTTCATAAGTTAGCAACTCTTTCGACCTTAGTGCATTGTGACGAGATCGGTCTACTTCATCGATTCCAACCACGATGAGTTGGAGAAGAAGGAGAAGCCATAGTGGATCTTTACAAGGAAGGCAAAACATCAAGCATAAAAGGAGTTATTCCGCTGCATTTCAAGTTAGCATATGATCCTACCCTTCTTAGTGACATGCGTAGGATCTTGTATGCTTATGAAATTATGAGATTTGTTGTTTGAGTTATGATCTAAAATCTACATATACAATACGATATATTAATAAAACAAGGACATATTTTACCTTAAATAGATTTTCCCAACATTCATTTGTGGCATTAACTTCACCAGTGAAAAAGTTGCAACCGATCTATGTTTCTTTGAGTAAGTTCTTGAAATTCTTCAATCTAGCCTTTAATCTATTATACTTATTATTCAATTGAATATCAGTATACTCCTTATTGAATTTCATTTGAATCCCTATCTTAATATTCTTCCAACCAAATTTGGAAAAGGTAGTAGTCGTTCGATTTCCCTTCTTCATTTCTTCAACCATTAAGGATATTAAATACATCTCTATATTATCATTCCATACCTTATCTTTTTCATTTACTTCCACACAATCATTGAAATTGTTCATATCATTCAAACCTTCCATCACTAAATGTAATCATATATAAATGACATCAATCACAACACTTTCTGCAAAGTATTAAATGCTAAACAAGGTTCAAAATAAACATGCAATGGTAATATTAAATGTTAAACTACATATAAGTGCATGGAAATGATAGAATACAAATAAAGGTGAAAATTTAAGTAAGGTCACAATATATGCATGATGCATGTCATTCTTATGTAAGCACATGTGTTTTTAACACATTAAACATTATATATATCACTATAACTTATTCAAAAAAATTACTAAAAGAAAAACTTGAGTTGACAGAATAAGTCCACTCATAACATTTAAAATTACTTCAATAACACCGACACCTTTTAGGATCTAGGATTAGAGCAAGGAGATTATGGTTAAAAGGAAGAAGATGATGAGGAGCCGCCAAAGTAGGTTGGTCTTGTTGGTTTGTTCAAGTACTCAACCAAATGGGGCATGGTTCTTGTGGTTTTAGGTTGTTTAGGAGCTCTCATAAATGGAGGATCTCTTCCATGGTATTCTTATCTTTTCGGAAAGTTCATGAATAAGATCACCCATGAAACAACTAACAAAGATCAGATGTTAAAGGAAGTGTAGAAGGTAAACAAAATGCCTACAATTGAAAATGATCATTTTATTAGACTGTTTATCAAATTTATATAACAATGTAGCGATGTTTCTTTTCTATAATTCAGATTTGTCTGATGATGATCAGTCTATCAGCAATATTACTAATAAAAATGTTACCAATAACTCCAACCTTGTAGCAATAAAAAAATGTTTTTATCCACCTGACGTGGACCTTAAACTGCTATCTACAACATACATTCATGTGGCTATTGTCAAAACAAGCAATGCCAAGAATTTAACTCTTATGCTCTTCCCATGTTTAACAATGAAATCATTAATTATAGTTACAACCATCAAAGAGATCATCATAGGCAATATATAATTTAGAAGAAGGTAGATTTCGACTATTTTTGCAGGGTAATAAAAGGACAATAGCATCTATAAGAACCGTATAAATTTTAACACTCAATACCTAATAGCTTGTGGTTAAGCCCACAACAATTTGACGATTAGAGATAAAGTTAAGAGCAATAGCAATGTTGTAGACTGCATTGATCTAACACAGACTGTTTACTGCTATCACAGTGCGTAGAAACATTTGAGTATATGATAGAGAAGAAACCTTATGACCAGTAAGAAACAAATATTGGACACCATATTAGATCAAGCTAAGAGCTGCACTGATCAAACTAACCATCCATAAGGGAAGGTAACGAACTGCAAATCCTGGAATGAAAGCGAAAAGCTTGCCGACATCTAAAGCAAATGTGAGAAAATTAAGCTAAAGTTGAGCGAAAAGATAGAGGTTGCTTGTACTGTTACCATGAGTCACCATATTAGCAACACTCGCCTGGTGGATAGCTACAATTCCTCCACAGGTACGAAAACACACACAAGCAAAGCAATTAAAGAAATCGTAGAAACAATGAATAATAAGTAATGCTATAGTAACATGCATGGTTACTATAGCATAATTAAAAAATAAATCCTTTCAATCCCTTCGTGTTATATTATGTAAAGACAGTTGTTGGATCCCGATCTTTCAGTGAAATTTAGAAATAAGAAATGATATAAAATCAGTGTTTTATATATATGCATTGTGTAATGGAAGTATTTATGCTTTAAGGAAATTATGAGAAAAGAATTATGGGTTTTCGATGTTTCTTGATAATTGTGGAGATTTGATGGGTTATG
>JANZLX010000002.1:33284841-33303129 GCA_025531955.1 Erythroxylum orinocense
GTTCCAACTAATAGTCGTACTATCTTGAGTGCTTTGGATTTGGAATAAAAGCGTGTACTCGTCTGGCTGCTACTTACGGTTTAGCAATGTCAGAAAGCAGTCAGATTTCTGTATAAATTTCACCTATGCATGAGCTATATATTCCTTCCCTCATTTCTTCCAGTGATTGCAGACGGTATCTATACTTTTAGCAATCACGAAGGCTACTAAATTTATGGTGTGAAGGTATTAAGTTTAGCTATGTTATAATCATTAAACAGCCAGAATTAGACTTGGCTGCTAAAGTTGCTTATGCAACAAATGCAGTAGAAGGATCGAGGAATGGTTTGTGTTGTCTTTAGTTTATATATTTACTATTAGTTACTGCCACATGTTTTGGAGGAGTTATTATGTTTGAATAAATGTGAGGCTGCTACTTTTTAGGAGGGTCAGTTTTTGGCAGTTCTATTTGTAAACCTTAAAGGGAGTTTGTGACAGCAATAATAAGTTGGTGTGTATTTTAGAAAAGTTGAGTACTTTCACTCTTGGAGATCGTTGGCCTCTCTGGAACGAGATCAAGTTATCATATTATAAAAGGAGGACATAAAGGAAGGAAAATTCTGAAAGCTGGTGAACTATAGCCAGACTTTAGTCTTATTAGGCCCATAACCAAATCTAGGGGACTTGATCATATCAAGCTACCGCCAGGAGAGATGAGAAGAGGGAGTTTCAACAAAAGTCTTGAAGGTGCCCCTCCTAGTGTAGAAGATAGCACCTCCTCTACGCAACTTGTCGAGCAAGAATGATGGTTGAAGCAAATCGTCGAACACTTTCTCCACTATTCACGCAAGCTTCAGCTAGATGGAAATTTGGAACTTCTGATCTTCAATTTGTCATCCGAATGTTTCACCTAATTTGTAACAAGGAATCCTCACTAATATGTGAATGTGAGGCTAGAGATTTGTTGTAATTGAGAAAATGAATGTTACTCTCACTTGAATCCAAACTTTCATGATTTGCAAGCTATCGGTTTTGTATGTATACTACTACTGCTACTCACACTTTAAGGCTAAGTTTACTCCTAGGACACAAAGCTAAAATGACAATACAAAAACAAAACTGATGAGAAACTTGTATGTTAATAAAATTTTGTGGTTTCCACCCTCAATCAATCTTAAACCAACTTCAGGATTTTTACAAGAACAAAACATCAACTATAGCAACTAATGCTTCTAGTCCACTTCTGCTATGCAACTTCAAAACTTGCTACTTGACATCAAAAATAAAAATGAACCATAACATGAATATTGTAACTTGAACAGATAACTTTGTATTGAAAGTTTTTTTTTAATTTTCATACATAATCTGCAGATGAAGAATGAGGAGCTTTATATTTTTGCTCTACCTCATTCGGATACAACTTGAAAACTAAATCTGAAGGACAATAGCTTAATCTGACGAATAAAGCTGAGTTAGTACAAACATTTCCTGTTTTGGCAAGACACAAAAGCAACTTCATTTGTCTTTATCCTAACTGAAACTAACATGTAAAAAAAAAACTGAAAATTCAACAGCATGAACAATAAATGATTTTTTAACAGCTACTTGATTCTTTAGTAACCAATATCTTGATATGCAAATTCGATTGTCAGCCAAGAGATTGAGATGCTCCAGCTACACGTGTGTTGTTTAGCTCTAACAAGACTTGATTGCACTAATTAATCTTCTTGAAACTACTCCTCCTGCTCAACATTTCATCTTCTGCTATGCTCTTCTTCATTCTGCATTTTCAAAATTTTGCATGTCTGCTTCTATCTTCTCTTCAACTTCCTTTTTGCATCGAATTTTACTCATCAAAGTTTGATTTTCATTCCTTGGATCAATGCACCCTTGAATTATGCCAAGTATCATCATTTTCAATTTCCATTTGTTCCTGAACTCCTTCAACTTCCATTCAGCTTTCTCTTCTTCCTTACCTTTACTATCATTGCTAGCTCCTCCACCAATTTCATCACTTTAAGCTGCATAAGATAAGTCAATTCAACAAAAAGATCCAATCAAAATCAAACCATGTACTGAAGATAGATTGTTTTTCATGATATGTATAGTGGTATGCATTTTAGGCCTCCTATATGAAGTAATAAATTGGGAAAATTGGTTAAGCTTAAGTAGACCAGGTAGGTAAAAGCTTATCAACACCAGTTTGAGCAGTTGTAGCTAGTTCACTAAAAATGGAGCAAGAAGTTTAAATTTTTCTAAGTGAGTTGTAGGAATATATTGCTATTGAAGTGGAGTTACACCAACTACCAAATCTAACGGTTACAATAAGCCTTGTTTAGTTGTATAAAAGGCAAGGTATTGAGTGTAAATCAAACAGGTTCTATTTAGTCGCACTCTTCCTTTATGAAGTGACTTCGTCAAGCTGAAATTGAAAATAGAAGGGCAAAAATGTCTTTATTGCAATTATAATTAAAGGTTCATAGTAGGGCACTGTTGTAAGAAACTTTTCTTGCTTGAAGGTGGAAGGCCACCACATTTATAATGAAGATAAAGAACAAGGGGACAATGTCGAAGTAGTAAAAATCTCAATTCATGCAATCATTAGAACACAATCTTCATAAATCATGCAGATTATTGGTTCTTTGGAAGGGAACCCATTGCACTTACTTATTGATTTAGGATGTACTCATAGTTTCTTAGATGCAGCTTTGGCCAAAAAATTGGACTTGAAGATAGAAAATAAAGAAGGGATGTGGGTGATGGTGGCCAATAAGGAGTGTGTCCCTTATGAAGGAATTCGTCATGATGTGCCTCTCCTCATAGGTGATAGTATTTTTTACGTTGATTTGCTTCTATTATCACTTATTGGACTGGATGCAATTTTAGGGGTTAATTGGTTTAAAACTTTTGGGTTTATCATATGAGATTTTAATATGATGAAGACGAGCTTTAGTAAGTGGACAACTTATAGAGTTAAAAGGCATGGAGGAGTCTAAGCTGACTTCTCTAAAAATTTTGTCAACCAATGTCTTATTTATTAACATGGATTCTAATTTACAGAGACTTTTATCAAAATTTCACAACATCTTTAAATGACTATGAAGTTGCCACCATTCCATGCTTATGATCATTGCATCTTGTTAGAAATAGGGTCTTCACTGGTGGTTGATTGTCTATACAAATATCCTTACCTTCAAAAAGATGAAATTGAAAAGCAGTGTCAAGATATGTTAGATAGAAGAGTGATTCGACCCAATCAATCTCCTTTCTTTTCTCCTGAGTGGTTAGTTATGAAGGTTGATGGTACGTTGAATTTTTGTGTGATAATCATACTTTAAATGCTAACACATTCAAGGATAAATTTCTCATTCTAGTCTTTGAAAAGTTGCTAGAACAACTTCAAAGGGTCGATTTCTTTATAAAGCTATATTTACGTTTTGGTTACCATCAAGTTCGAATGTTTGCTGTTAATATGGAGAAGACAAATTTTTGCAATCACTATGAACATTTTGAGTTTCTAGTTATGACCTTTAGGTTAACAAATGCCCCTTCCTCATTTCAAGCTATTAAGCTATATAGATTGCTAGAATTTATTGTAAATGATTGTAATGTCACTTTTGCTTATCATTTCTGGGGTGAGTTATTTCATCTCCTTAAAACCAAGTTCTCCATTGGTTATTCTTATCATCCTCAATCAGACATCTAAACAAAAGTAGCCAATCATATTATTAAAATGTATCTTCATTGCTTTTTCAGGTGATCAACCTAAGCATTAGGTAAATTGACTGGTACTGTTGTCGCTTGCAACCAAATTAAAAAAGAAACCAACTTCTATTAATACAAATTAAGATAATAGTGGTAATTGGATATCGTTCCCATGGGAAATCTTAATGGTAAAGAAGTACAAATTCAAACGAAAATAAAGTAACGAAATTGGGGGGGGGGGGTTAATTCACGGCAATTTAAGGAAAAAGATAAGAAAAATCGCAAATCAAAAGAAATAATTGGGTCTGAAAATTTAATAATAAAAACCTTGATTTTCATATCACCGATTTTATCATACTAAAATAGATCCTCGATATAAAATTTCAGTCATTAATAAACATTCATTAGGGATGTTTTCCCTTAAGTTTAAATGATTAGAAACATGTATCCTAACATTCTTATTAAACAACAACCTAGATACGATCATAGGTTCAATTGAATAATAGCTTTAAGAATCAATAAACCAGTTAGCAAGATAATATATTTACGGCATACAATTAATCAAGTGAATATCTTCTTACAATTTCCGACTCTAACGTAAAGTAGGTAATCCTAATTACTACTTGTGATTAATGAAACTGAATGTCAAAATTAATCTAGCTATTGAACGAATTAATCTCTAGTTGCACACCTAGAAATCAATCAATTCAATTAGAAAAGTAATGCAGAAGATATTCAATATTCATCAATGAACAAAACATCTTACACATAATAGGTGATAATAAGGTTCCCCTCAACCAAGAAAATAAGTTTAGCTATTCATAACGAAAGTAGAAATCAAAGAAATAACAACGCAACGAGTCTCCATCCCTAGTTTTTCTTGAAGAATATGAAAATACTAGAAGAATGAAAGAGAAAAGCTTCAAACATTGTTCTACTATTCTAAAACAAAGGCTGATGTGAACAATCACATTGTTGGTCTTTTAATGCCTCCCGATCCCTTGCTTTTCCATCATCTCTTGCAAGTTACATCCCCCACGTGTTTTTCTTGTGAATCTCCATCAATCTGATCTTAAAAGATTATGAAAATCTCAAACAAATTAGATTTAAATTTTGAAAGCAGATCTGAAAATTTATTTCACTCTTACACATGCCCACACTTAGTCATTGAATTGCTGTCAAACTTAGAATTTCAGATTTTCTTCATTTCTTTTGCATCTTTTTTATTCAATTTCATCTCTAAAGTTTTAAAACTCACATGAGAACAATTTAATTTTGGATAATAATTTCCACACATTAAAGAGAATTAAATAGAAAATAAGCACAAAATGACAACTTAACATTGGCTTACATGGGTTGAATATTATTATAACACTAGTTTTCACTCATCCTTGTGCGTTAGTCCCTTTGAAGTAGTGTATGTCTACTAGTACCACATCTTATATTCTACTGCCTTGGGTTATCTCATTTAGAGGCTAAGGATATGGTTTTGAAGGAATTAAAAGAGCAACTTCTTCATGCACAAAATACAATGAAGGTCAATTATGATTCACATCATAGAAATGTATCATTCTATGTGGGAAACATGGTTCTTTTGAAGCCTTAGCCTTATCTAAAAATTTTAGTCAGATTTAAAAGTAATTAAAAGTTATCTCCTTAATTTTATAGCACTTATCCTATTATGAACAAATTAGTACTGTGGACTATAAGTTGCATGCCAACTCAAAAATTTACCCTATTTTTCATGTCTAAAGGTTTAATGGTACCAAAACTTATTCCTATACTTTGCCTTTACTTCACAAAGGGGTTCTTGTTCCTACTCCAGAAGCTTTGGTAGATTCTAGAATCAAAGGTGGCCAATATGAAGTTCACATTCATTAGGAAAGGCTTTCTCTAGCTTATGTCACTTGGGAATTTACTAATCACATGAAAATTTGTTATCCTAATTTTGCATTTATTTAAGGGGAGAGTGATGTTATAGTCATTAAATAACCAGATCAGACTTGGCTACTAAAGTGGTACCTTTAAAAGTTTACTAATGAAGGCAACAAAAGTAGAAGGAATGAGGGATAGTTTATAGCTATCTTTAGTTTATATATTTACTATTAGTTACTGCCATATGTAGCAGAGTAGTTATTATATTTGAATAAGTTATAGTGCGTCTAAATTTAAAGCTGCTACTTTTTAGGAGGGTCAGTTTTGGCAGTTCTATTTGTAAACCCCAAAGTTAGTTTGGGACAAGAATAATAAGTTGACATGTATTTTAGAAAAAGTTTTTTAGTACTTTCACTGTTAGAGATCTTTGGGTTCTCTCTAACGAGCTCAACTTATCGTGTTGTAAAAATAAGATATAAAGGAAGGAAAACTCTGAAATTTGGTGAACTACAACTAAACTTTAGTCTTATTAGGCTTATAACTAGATCTACGGGACTTGATCATATCAAGCTACCACCGTGAGAGATAATAAAAGGGAGTTTCAACAAAAGATCCAATCAAAATCAAACCATGTATTGATGATATATTGTTTTCACAGTATGTATAGTGGTGTGATGGCTTTATTGAATTATAAATTTGCTAAGAATAGGAAAACAAAGCTTACAAGAAAACAAGAAGATAACAACTTGACATTTTTTAGATAATTATTTATGTAAGTTATAAGGTGTAAAACTATATAATACAACCACTTATTCAATTAATTACATACTTATTATTACTTTTTTCCTTTTATATTAACACTAATACAAGTAGATAACAAATATAATGTAGATAGACATATTATACATATATACTATAGATAAGCGTTATAGGAAACATGGTTCCCTTAATCCTTCAAATTCACTAAGATATCAACCATTACTAGTTTAGCTAGTCAAGCAATATTGGAGAACTTTGATTTAATTAGATTGAGAAATGCACAAGAACTTCCTTGTCTGCCTTTCATTTAGCATAATATGAAAAAATTATAGTTTTCATTGGTAACATATCCAATTCATGCAAGGCGACACCACAAGTGAATTTAATTTTCAATTATAATGCTTGTAAATGTTATTTCTCTCTAATTAGTTCAAATGGTGCTAAAACAATCTGGAAAATAAACTTAGGAACATATCATCACATAGGATATTTTATGATGTTTTTATTCCTGTGCGATTTATTGAAAATGAGTTGTGCATATGCCTACTAGTCTTAACTTTCAAGCAACTTATGTGGAAATGCTGCAGCTGTCAGCCACACTGATTCTTATTTGAGTTATATTGGTACCATTTTTTCACTTCAATTTGATACAAAACCTTAAACTTGTAAGATGATTAGTTTAGGTAGAGCAATACAAGGCTTATATTACTTGTAGATGCCTCTTACCAATCTAAATTCATCATAATCCCTCACTATATCATAAAACATTTAAGATTCTTAAGATTTGTGTCAATCTTAAGCAGTTAAAGGTCATTGTGCATATATATAGATTGACCTTAGGCCCATATCAATAGGATACAAACAGTTTAATAAGTATATCCATGGATTTTAACATGACATAATAGGATATAAGTTTTTAATCTCATAAAGATTCTTTGATGCAGTTTAGCATTTAGTTAGAAAGCATAAGGTTTTCTCTAATATAGTTTAGCATTTGGTGAGAGAAATTAAGTTTTTTCTAATGTTGTTTAGCATTTGGTGAGAGAAAATAAGATTTCTTTTATGCAGTTTCACATAGTTTAGCATAAAGGTTAGCGAAATTGAGAACTACAAATGAATGTGATATAGTTTAGATCATACATGTATCATCTTAGTTTGCCACATTTCATTTTCCCATTCATGTTAGTGAGGTATTAGATATGAGTGATTGTATTAAATAT
This sequence comes from Erythroxylum orinocense, assembly GCA_025531955.1. NCBI lineage: Eukaryota > Viridiplantae > Streptophyta > Magnoliopsida > Malpighiales > Erythroxylaceae > Erythroxylum > Erythroxylum orinocense. Next base: position 33,292,380 of record JANZLX010000002.1, read on the forward strand.
GTGTCACATATGACACATGTATTTAATACTTTTCGGTAGCGAAAGCCTTACGGGACAGAATGATGGATCTTCATTATCTTTGAATCTTTTTAAACCAAGTCGACTAATGCAGTAGCATTGCTTAACCGAGTTTTTAAACTGTTTTAAACTTGAGTCAACATTGCATTTAAATATTGTCCAAGGGGGGAGAATATTGGATATTTTTGAAATTTTCCATAAAGTTGGACAACATTTATTTGCAATTTTGGTTTTTAATAACTTATCGTTTAAGTTACGTAAAATTGATCTAGATAAAGATAATAAAGTAACCCAATAAATGATCTAAATCAATGGGTTAAAGTCTAGGAGAAAAATAGATCTCGATCAGTATGGACCGGACCCATATCAGGCATGTCATAGGGAAGTCTGATATGAATGCTATATAAAGAGGCTAAGGTCTCCTGCAATTGCTAATGTCTTTTGTGAACGTAAAGTTACTCTAACTCATTCAGAGGTTCACGCTTTGAGCAAATTGTAGAAAGGCTTTAACGCTTCCCTGTGAGCAACCCATGAAGGTGATGGTGGATTCATGCTCGTTTCATTCTTGAAAAGCTCATTTGAAGTTATGGAACCGAAATCAGGTATTCTCTGCATTTTTTGTTTATTTTCCTTTCACGTTTGATTCGGGATACATAACTAAGGTCATGTTTAAATGCCCAAAATCTAGTCTGTATCTCTTATCTAATTTTCATCTCCAAAATTCTTGGCTAGATGCATGAAAACCCTCTAGGTCTTTAATCTTACAGGGCGTTCAGTTCACCTGCAAGAATAGATAAGGTGATTCTTTAAGAATATAATATAATATGTATTATTTAGTTTGGTTTATTCCTAATAATTTATAATGATGATATAATGTCAATGTTTGGTTTGAAAAAAAAAAGGAATAATTAACAAAAAGACCAAAAAATTTATTGGTCCCCACTAACTACATTATTATTATTATTATTATTATTATTATTATTATTATTATTATTATTATTATTATTATAGCTAAGTAATTATGTAGATTCCTTAAGGGTATTTTAGTCCAACATGTCCTTAATTTTATCCCCAAACACTTAGAATAGAATTGGAATAGATAAAGATAGGGAAGTGATGAGTTTACTTATTCCCCAGACTTAAGGATTATGTAAACCCTTGGATTATATATTTTGTATGTTTTCTTAAATTAAACAAGAAAATAACCTATTACCAGGAATAGATCAGGAATATAATGATTATTCCAATCAACCAAACACCCTGTAATTTTTGCTCTTTTATGATGAACATCAACCAATGATATTTGACATCTGTGTGCTTTGTACAAGAATGATACATAGTATTTTTGCTCAAGTCAATAATACTTGGAATATCACAAATACTACATAGCCTTCTTACTTCACATCCAATTCTTAAAGGAATCGTTTCTGCCAAAGCATCTCCTTAAAAGCTTCCACTACAGCTACATATTCTGCTTCAATCATAGATAAAGCCACACTCTTTTGTAGTTTGGATTGTTATGAGATGGCTCCCTTTGCAAACTTGAATAGAAACTTGAAGTGAATTTTCTTCCATCAAGATCTTCAGCCATACTTGCATCGGTAAAATCTTCTAGAATCGGCTCGCCATCACTAAAGCATAAACTCCACTTTAATGTGGCTCTTAAGTATTATAGAATCCATTCCACTACTCTCTAGTGAGCCTTCCCTGGATTTGACAAGAATCTACTTACCATCTTAACAACTTGAGTAATATTTAGCCTCATGCACACCATTACATACATTAAAGACCCTACTGCAGATAAATATGGAATAAAGGACATACCATGTAGCGCCCCCTTACCGCAGGGTACACACCGGGACGCTCGTAGGTCCCATCAGTGATGGGATGTTACATACCATATTTCTCCTTTTCTGTTAAGGGACATGCACGCTTATACAACTTGAATTAAGATGCTAATGGCATGCTAATCAACTTAGGATGTTGTATATTGAACCTTTCTAGCACTCATTCAATATATCTCTCATGAGACAACAACAATCGCTTATCTTTCATGTCTCAAGTTATCTCCATTCCTAAAATCTACTTTGTAGGTTCCAAATCTTTCATATTAAAAGATTTGCATAAGTCCTCCTCCACCTTCCGAATTCTTCCAATTTCTTGACCCACAGTCAACATATCATCAACATAAAGAAGAATAATGATGAAGTTCTCACCTGGGAAATTCTTAAAATGCACGCAAGCATCGACATAAGTTCGCTTGAGACCATGATCTGTCATAAATGAATCGAACGTATGATACCACTACCTTGGAGCTTATTTTAAACCATAAAGACCTTTCTTTAACTTGTAGAACATATTTTCCTTATCTTTAGCTTTGAAATCTTTTAGTTGCTTTACGTATATCTCCTCTTCCAAATTTCCATGCAAGAAGGCTATTTTAACATCTAGTTATTTAAATTCAAGATTTAAACTAATAGTTAAACCCAAAATTGTTTGGATTGAGGTCATTTTAAATACAGTTGAAAATACTTCATTAAAGCCAATACCCTTCTTTTGATTAAATCCTTTCATTACCAGCTTAGTACCATCTCTCTTTATCTTTAACACCCATTTATTCTTCAATGCCTTTTTGCCTTTTGCAAGCTTTATAAGCTCGTATGTATTATTCTTCTTCAAAGAATCCATCTCTTCCTTTATAATTGTGACCTAGAAATCTTTGTCTTCATAAGATGCAATCTTTTGCATATTCTTAGGTTTCCCCTCAGCAATAAGTAATAGGTATTCAAAACTTAGATATCTTGTAGAAAGCCTTTCCTCCATTTTCAACCTTTGATGCTATTTTTCATCAGTTGTTGGATCTAATTGCTCCCCTTACTCATTATCCTCAATGGATTCATCTTCGGTGTTATATGGATGTGGTTTATGTAGCTTACCATTATTAGGTTGAATCTTATCAACACCAATGTGTATTTTGTTACACATTTCATCTTCTTGACCTATAGTCTACTCAATAGTCAAAGGAATCGGTGAAAAGCTAACTATGCTTTTTGATGAACTACAGTGTGATAACTTATTTCCACTCAAAAGATCATCACCTTTCTCGTGCTCCTGGAACAACACATCCCTACTCCTAACTACCTTTTGCTTCTTTAGGTCTAAAATCTAAAGTCAAACTGATCACCACCATATCTAACAAAGATGCAAGGTATTGACTTTGAGTCAAACTTCTTTTTTCTGATCTTGGGTATGTGTGTGAATACCTTGCATCCAAAAATTCTAAAGTAATGATATGTAGGATCCTTACTAGTCCATGCTCTCTCGAAAAACTCAAAATCTAACAAAATTGAGGGACCTTGATTAATCAAGTAAACCGCAGTTCAGAATGACAACGAACCTTCTCGATAATGGCTATATTAATCCTCTTAAGAGTTCCATTGTGTTGTGTAGACCCTGGTTTGGTTTTCTAATGTCTAATGTCATGCGATGTGCAGTATTCTTCAAACACTTTAAAAATATACTCCCCTCTATTATCTGTTCATAGGCACTTCAACTTCCTCTCAGCTTCCTTTTTACCATAGCATGAAACTTCTAGAAAGTTTCAGACACTTGACTCTTAGAGTTCAACATATACACCCAAATTTTCCTCGAAGCATCATTAAACAAAATATATGTTACCTCATAATGACTCCTCCTTAATATGATAACAGACATCTAAATGCCCTAACGCCAATAACTTTGACTTTTTTGTAGATCTTCTCATAAAAGAGACTTTATGCAATTTTTCAACCGAGCAATGATCGTAAGGATTAACTCGTTGTGAGATTTTAACTAGGATAAGTGATTTTTCAGCTAGCAACTTTAATCCCTTTTCACTCATGTGTCCTAATCGTCGATGTCATAGATTCAGTAAAGATTTCTCTTCAATTGTGCATACTTCTTTACCATCACACACCTTTAAGTGTCTCTTGTAAGGTGAGCAACATAACTCTCCTCAGGTAACAGTCATGGTACCTTCAAATAGTTTCTACTTCTTATCCTTAAAAATGTGCTCAAATCCCTCTTGATCCAACACATTAGCTGATAACAAATTTAGCCTTAAATTAGGGATTTGTCATACACCTCTTAAGGTTAGTAAGCATCTAAAGTTTTTCTAAACTCATATATCACTCATACTTACTATCTTGACATAACTTTAGTTTCCTATCTTTACACTCCCAAAATCTCTGCTCTTATAGCTTGAGAAGCACTTCAAATTTTAAACACTTCAACTTTTAAACACGATGATAAGATGCTTCAATACCAATCAAAAAATCAAAATCAAAATTGTTGACATAGAAGCATTCACTAGTTGCAAAACTAGGGACACCTCATCATTCGTCATTAAAGCATTTGTAGTTATACTCTTATTATCACCATCATTCTACTAATTTTGCTTTTTCTTATGCCTCTTCCACTTATAATATAACCTCTTAATGTGTCCTGGTTTATTGCAATAGTGTCATATCTTCACGTCTTTATCACCTCTTGACTTTGAATGGTTCTTAGACTTGTCATGACCTTTGGGGCCCCTACTCTTGTTTCTTCCTTTGCTTTCTATCACAAAAACTTGCACGTTGTTGACTCCAATCTCCTTTATTATGATTTTTTTTATTAAAATACTTTTTTTATTACATACAAAGAGAGAACACTTTCATTCAATGTTATGAATACCGTACCGGACTTGGTACCGGATTGGGCTCTGGAACGGAACTGTACCGGTACCGGTCCCGTTTCGGGATATTTTCTAAATTTATAAAATAGTCCCTAAATTTTTTAAAAATTGCAAAATAGTCCATATTAATATATTATATAGCTGTACTGTATACTATACTGGTTTACTTGTAATTCACTTCCAAATCCAATTTCCAATTCTAAATTGCAAATTCCAATTCAAATTCCATATCCAATTTCCAATTTCAAATTTCAAATTTTAATTTCTAATTCACTTCTAATTCCAAATTCCAAATCTAAATTCCAATCCCAATTCCAAATTTTATTTCCAATCCAATTCAAAAATTCAATTCCAATTCCAATTCCAATTCCAATTCTAATTCCAAATATAATTTTCAATCCAATTCCAAAATGCAATTTGCTAAAATTAATTTCCAAAATCCAATTCCAAACTTCCACTTTCGGTTTAATCCAATAACTCACAAAACAAATAACAAAAATTACAACTCCAAGTCTCCAACCAAAATCATCAACATCCAAACCCCAACAATTTCCCAATTCAACCGAAATCAACAACAAAATCCACTTTCCTATTTTTGCCCAAATTCATTCGGATTTGTCAGTGCCCACCGAAAGCCTTCCCCCAAATCCAACACATTATACCATTTTTTCACCTCAAATCCACCATTATCAACAACCAACACAATCAAACAACCATAAATTTCAAAATGCCATGAAAAATTAAACAAATTTCAAAAATCAATCGGTCTTCACCGATGGACGAAGGAGAAGGCCGGACGGTGTGCGATGGAGAACGCCGGACGATGTGCGCGAGGAGGCGAAGACGGCTTGCGGTGTGCGGTCACGGTGAGGCGAAGACAGTGTGAGGTGGACGTCTTCGGGCGTGGACGACGGTTGAAGGCCGGAGGCGAGGCGAGGCAGGCCGGAGACGCCACACACGGGAGTCCGGACGGCGGAAGGGAGAGACGAAGAGAGAGGGAGAGTCGGCGAGGGGAGGAGGAGAAGACAATGAGAGAGTGAGAGTCGGGTAGGTTAGATTAATTTAGGGTTGAATTTTTTTTATTTGCAAATTGGTCCCTGCGTTTTTTGATTTTTGCAGAACGGTCCCGAAAATTTCGGTATTGACGGTACCGACCGGAATTTATACCCGGAATTCTTAAGCCCGTTCCGGTACCGGTTTCCGGCTGGAACGGTACAAAATTCAGTTCATTGCTTTCATTAGTTGAGTTGCTAATCGTCACCACTAGCATTTCCCAGCTAAACCGGTACCGGAACGGTACAAAATTCAGTTCATTGCTTTCATTAGTTGAGTTGCTAATTGTCACCACTAGCATTTCCCAGCTATATGGTAACAAACTTAATAGGAACAAGGCTTGAAACTCATCTTTAAAAATGATCTTCATTGAAGTAAGCTTGTTGATTGTGTCCTAAAAATCACTTAGATGCTTCGAGACTGATTTCCTATCTTTCAACTTCAAGTTCACAAGCTTCTTAATTAGATAGGCCTTGTTATGAGCAAACTTCCTTTCATACAGACCTTCTAGCTTCTTCTGTAGCTCAAAAGGATCCATTTCTTAAGACACACTGTTGAATATGTTGTTATCAATCTATTGTCATATAATACTAAGAGTTTTTCACTTCTTCTTTTTTCCATTCTCTATCCGACATCTTTTCAACTTTTGAAGGGAACGTCATTCTTCATACCTTTGTCCACATCAATAAGATCAAAGAAATCTTTGCAATATAGAAGGTCCTCCATCACAGGTTTCCATATCTAGTAATTTGATGATATTTGCTTGACCACAAAGTAATTTCCACTTTTCATTATGATGGCTCTGATACCACTTGTTAGGAGACAAACAACATAACTCTATAAAAGATCAATCAAATAAATCCACTAAACGTCAAGAAAGAATTCTTCAAATCGCAGTAGCAAAATAATATGAGAATAAGAAACTTTAAATGATGAAACAAACACCAAGATTTACGTGGAAAACCCTTCAGTATAGAGGAAAAAATCACGGAACAAACTAACAAATAAATCTATTAAACTCAATAAAGATTAACATAAAAAGTTGTCTCTCACCTCCTAACTATAAGTTGCCTCACAAAGTTTCAGAATTTTAACCAAAGATGATATTACAATCAACTATCACCCAAACCAATCCCTAAAACAATCAAACAAGGATGAGAACACAAACTTCTTTGCCATCTCTCTATTTTTCTTTATTTTTGGACGTTGTAGTTGCAATCCCTACAAAAACTACATCCTTTTTCTCTTTTATATCACAAAATAAATTTTTTTGCAACTTACACAGTCATTTACACAACTGTGTAAGTAATCATGCATTTTTCTGCACCGCCTTAGTCTAAAAAATACACAGTTACAAAGAATTATACCGTCTCCACACATAGCCTTATATCTTTATACTGGAGTATACAAGACCATGTATGTTTTCGCCTCTTCATACTTTCTTCACATGTTTACAAAGACTTACATAGTTAATCTATATGGTTGTGTAAGTCAAGACATGGACGTGTAACACTCTACAAGATCATGTATCTCCCCAGAAGAGATTCTTCCATCTTATCTTCACCTGTTCGTCATTGTCACGAACTATAAAGCTGTCCACGATTACAAAAGGTCTCAAAATAGAGTTGGACATTTAACATGGAGCTCAAATGTTACGGAAGAACGTTCGATTCTTTGATAACTAACTAATTACGAACAATTTCTAGTATTGTTTTACTAATTAAGAACTTAATGCTCTATCAGTGGTTCTTAATTAATATTTCTATTGCTTATCCCATATGTGACAGCTACCGATTTAGACTGAATAACGCACACATATTAAAATATTCGCTAAACCAGACGCCAACTAGTAGGTTAAAGTCGAACAAAAAAAGGAACTCTTAAGGCATGTTGTGAATGGTTTGAAATTTTAAATTAACGTAAAATAAGTTATTCTTACGGTCGAAAATATTTGAAGATATTAATGTAATATTTCTGTTTTTCCGTATTGGAAAATCCTGAAGGTTCAATTGGAGCATGTCCATCAATTTTAGCTTAGATAGAGTTTGTCAACGTTTCTTGGTCCCTTTCAGCTTGCAGCTTTTTGTTACATAGTTGATGGATCCAGAGCTACGTGATGGTTGTTGCAATGATACGGCATACCCGAACAACCGTCTGAGCTGAAGCTGAAAATAAAATAGCTATCAACCATGTGTTAAGTCTTTATAAGAATCTGAAAAAGTTATCTGTCTCCCCGGCGCTTAATTGTCGTTTCTGGCCTTAATTTAGAAGCAGCCAACCCGATGGACCCCATTGGAGTGAAATAATGAGCTCTTCGTTTGTCCTGCTCCTTTATTGATTGACTTATACAATATATTCTTTTATGGACAATAAGAAATTGGTGAACATTTCAACATCTTATCAATGGCAACTCCATAATAAAGAACTATATACAACCAACGACCTCTCCTCCCATTTGTCCTTTACTTTTGTCTACCTAAAATTCTAAACTAGTTATTGAATAGATTGAGTGAAATTTTTAGGAAAATATGACATCAGTTTACTTTCTTTTCACAAATTCTCAAAACGATTCAGTGTCCAATTCCTAGCCACTCAAACCACTCTCAAAACTTCATCATTTGTTCATTTTCAATTGTCAAATTGGTCACTTTCTTGCTTAGCCGTTTCCTCTGAGAGCTTTCGGGCGGTGAGAGCAGAGAAATTTGTTGAACTGATTAGTCCCACATGTAAACATTTCTACGGGACAGGAGCAATCATTTGTGGTAACCCAGTTTCAGCAAAAATGGGTTCCCGGAAATCTCTATTGGCTCTTATTTTCCTTCTTCTAGCTCCTTTAACATGCCTGTCCACTGATCTGCCCAGTGAATACTCTATAGTGAAGTATGATCAGGAGTTTTTGTCAGAGGAACGTATCGTCCAAATCTTTGAGCTATGGAAAGAGAAATATGGAAAGGTATACAACCATGCGCAGGAAGCAGAAAGGAGGTTGGGAAATTTCAGGACGAACTTGAAATATATTCTGGAGAAGAATGCTAACAGAAGGCTCTCTTCAGGGCATGTGCATCGGGTGGGGTTGAACAAGTTTGCTGATTTGAGCAATGAAGAGTTCAAGCAACGATTTTTATCAAAGGTTAAAATTCCTGTAAACAAAAGGAGCGTTCTTGGGACTGAAAGGCACAGACGGATGGAAAACTGTGAAGCCCCTTCCAGTTTGGATTGGAGAAAGAAAGGGGCAGTCACGGGTGTTAAGGACCAAGGCTCTTGTGGTAAGTCTCTATTCCTTTTCTTTTTTAAATGGAAAGAAAACATAATACATGTTACATGACTAATCTAAGGAGACAAACCCTCTGACCTATCCGATAAAAAGATTGAGAGGCATCCTACAAGTGTATTATCAAAATACAATGATTACTTTCCTGTAGAAATATAGGAATCTTTCTAGGAACTGTATCAATGTCCTACATTAAGAACTAACCTACATAAAACTGCCTCTTCTTGTTTTCTCTTCTTCTCGTCTCTCTCTTAAACTTAGTCATCATGGGGACCTTTTCTTTGGTTTCATGGAGGTTGTAATCCTGTTTCCTTAGGGTAAACTTCTTTAGGAATTTTTCGGCCCTGGTAACTCTATCATTGATTTTATATCTTTGGATCACTTCAAAATACCAAAATTAATTGTTCATGTGGAGCTTATTTCCTTTCAAATTAAATTACAAGAGCTTAAAAATAGCAATTTAGTAGTAAGATTTGCCTTTTATGATATAGTTTATATTTGGAAAAAGATGTAGATTCGTAAATGGAAAGAAAGTTCACCAAAGTTTCGCCATTATTCTGTGCCAAGCTTTCCATAAAGAGCTAATTCTGGACTTGGACCCGTTAACTTGCAGGAAGTTGTTGGGCGTTCTCTGCTACTGGAGCTATAGAAGGAATAAATGCCATAACCACCGGGGTCCTCCGTAGCCTCTCGGAACAGGAGCTAGTGGATTGTGATACAACAAATCATGGTTGCGATGGAGGCTACATGGATTATGCATTTGAGTGGGTCATAAATAATGGTGGGATTGACACAGAGACTAGTTATGCTTACATGGGGGAAGACGGTACCTGCAATAAAATTAAGGTTTGGTTCCTCAATTTCTGAGTCATGACATAACCCGATTATGGTTGTAGCCAATCCTCTGCAGAGATGTCACAAAACAAAATACCTTATTCTTTCCTATCATTGACTACGCTTATGATCTTATCTAAAAACAAGAGCTTGTAATCTTTTAGGAGACCAAAGGAGTAGTAACCATTGACGGATACGAAGATGTCCCAGAATCGGACACTGCTCTCTTGTGTGCCAATATGCAACAGCCCATCAGCGTGGGAATTGATGCTTCTGCAATGGACTTTCAGCTATATACTAGTGTATGTATCTCTGATAATTTCAAAAAGCTTCCTCTGTTAAAAGTGGCCTTTATGTAACAACTCAGATAAAATATGAACAGGGTATATACAATGGAGAGTGCTCTGGTAATCCAAATGACATTGATCATGCTGTTCTAATAGTTGGTTATGGTTCTGAAGATGGTGAGGATTATTGGATAGTGAAGAACTCATGGGGTGCGGACTGGGGTATGGAGGGTTATATCTATATTAAGAGGAACACTAACTTAATATATGGTGTGTGCGCCATCAATGCCATGGCGTCTTATCCAACTAAGGAACACTATGCACCATCTCCTACTAGTCCTCCATCTCCATTTACACCACCACCACCACCACCTCCGTCTCCACCACCACCTTCGCCTCCGCCTCCACCACCTCCGCATGCATCACCACCACCACCACCTCGGTCTCCACCACCTCCGCATGCATCACCACCACCACCACCTCGGTCTCCACCACCTCCGCATGCAGCACCACCACCACCACCGCATGCATCACCACCACCACCACCTCCGGCTCCACCACCACCTGCACCTC
>JANZLX010000002.1:33303229-33317312 GCA_025531955.1 Erythroxylum orinocense
CACCACCACCACCACCTCCGTCTCCACCACCACCTTCACCTCCGCCTCCACCACCTTCACCACCACCTCCGCATGCATCACCACCACCACCACCTCCGCATGCATCACCACCACCACCACCTCCGTCTCCACCACCACCTTCACCTTCACCTCCACCTCCACCACCTTCACCACCACCTCCGCATGCATCACCACCACCACCTCCGTCTCCACCACCACCACCACCTTCACCTCCGCCTCCTCATGCATCACCACCACCACCACCTCCGTCTCCACCACCACCATCACCACCACCTCCGCCTCCGCCTTCACCGCCTCCTCCACCACCATCTCCGCCACCACCAGCACCACCACCACCACCACCTCCGCCAAGTTATTGTGGAGACTTCTTCTTCTGTCCTAGTGATGAGACATGCTGTTGCCAGTTTGAGTTCTATGGCTTTTGTTTAATCTACGAGTGCTGTCCGTATAAGAATGCTGTTTGCTGCCCCGGTACTGCCCACTGCTGCCCCAGTGACTATCCCATATGCGGTGTCGTGGAAGGCATTCCCATATGCTACAAGGTAAATGTTTCAGTTAGTTGGGATTAAGTATGGCATTCGTGTTGCATTTATAAGTCAATGATAGATCAATAGTACATATTCAAGTAGGGATATTTTTTCAGTTGATTAACGGTTCACATTCTTGTCACAGAACCATGGAGATAAGCTGGGAATAGCTGCAAGGAAGCGACACATGGCTAAACACAACATTCCTTGGTCTAATTTGGAGGAGAATGAGGGCATGTACCCGCAACTCGTGTGGAAGTGAAACCGACTTGCAGAAAACTGAAACGGGACATAGGGAGCCCAAGACTGGTTAATTAATATTCACTTTCAGAAGACATTATTGTTTAAGGCCTTGTAATATGGAGTTGGAAAATAAGTAAGCCGATCCGTGACTTCGCTTTGTCCCACATTCTTTTAACAGACTAGCATAGGAATTGTTAGCTGAAACAACACTTCGTATTCTCCTTTGTTGCTGAGGGAGATTTTGTGTATACATATATATATAATTTCTGAAAGCATAATCAATCGTGGGTCAGAATTTCTTTGAGCTTATAATTATGCTAGTAGCATAAACCAGTCAGAACAATCCAACTAGAAGCTGGAAGAACTGATGATTCTAGCTGAAGTCAAATCTGGGGCGGGACCACCACTTTTGAATTTTGTCTTAATTTCGCATTCCAAGTCGTAACAATCACTCATTTTAAGTCTCGGTGTAGTGGAGGACCTACCTGAGTCCATGGAAGTGTGCTAAAACGGAAGAGGCCTGTCAATTTAAAGCTCAAATGGCTGGTTGTAACAAACAAGCTCTGATCGCCGGGCATATGCAGCTAACTACATTCCAATTTCAAACAAATGCTTTCAACTTTTGAGTGAATCAACCAGTGGCTGACGTAATCATTCTTGTTCAGCTCTAAACCCTTGTTATACAATTGACTTTTGGGGACTAGATAAAGCTTTCCTTCCATTCAAAAGCCTTGGGCATGTCCATAACCTTTTCCTTAACAGTGGAAGTGGAATTCAAAACAAAAGTAGCTTGACTTGGTCTGTTTATCACCTTTTCCTTAACAGTGGAAGTGGAATTCAAAACAAAAGTAGCTTGACTTGGTCTGTTTTATCACCTTTTCCATTCACGCGTAGAAGCAACTCAGGATCCATACAAAATGGTAGAAGGAAACAAGTTAAACTACTTTTTGTTCCCGAGTAGCTTAAGGAATGCGATGCATGTGGTTGCATTGAATGCAACTACAAAGTCCAATTATGAGTGCCTGAATGTGTCCCCACCGTAGATAAAGATTGAAGGTAATTGTTGGAGGGATCCTATAACGTGTTATTTGGAGCTTGTTGAATAGGATTAACTGAAAGACATTTCCACCAATTTTCTATTTCGTTGACGTTAAAATGAATCTTGGTCCACGAGAAAGAATAACATGCTTTAAGTTGAAAGAATTATCAATGCCGCGTGTATTGCAAGGAAAAGAACAACAAAAAGCTTATCACTGTGTCAATTGCTTTCTTTGTTTTCACTCAATCCCAGATTTCTCGCCACTACTTTAGGAACCCACATAGGCTACTTAACGCTAATCTCTCCCTTACTCACTGACCTACTTGCCCATTTCTTCTTTCTTTACTTTTATCAGTCTTTTGTTGTGATTCACATGACTTTCTCGATTGAGCATCCTGCTGAGTTAGACTGTTGAGGTAAGTTCTGCACGTCTCTTTCATGTTGAGCTTGACATGGTTACCGCTTTCTATTCCTCCTCTCCTCTGCAGAATATTTGATCAGTAATTTGCGTACAAAGTGTTTTGACTGGATGGTGTTAGAATTGTCGAAATGGCTAGTTTCATGGTCTCTTTAACAGAACCTATGATCTTTGATAATGTAAATAAGTTGCAAGTAGAGAAAGAGGTACAGTTTAGAGAACAAAAGTTCATCTTGCCGATGAAAAGCGCAGCTTGATCTTGACCATAATGTTGAATGTGGATTGGATAACTTGGTATGATTCTGATTGGTTTTTGCTTATGAGAAATTGAAGTGACAGTAAATGATGGTAAATATTTTTATTTGTATTTTTTGCATTTTATTTATGCCCCCATGTTACAAGACAATTTGTTGAATTTAGATTCATTTCATCAGAGAATCTCATAGCTAAATGCTCCTGATTTCGTGTGTATATAATTATAATATACTACTTTCATATGGCCCGTGACAGAGCACAAACATCTTTATGTCCATGTCTCCTTTTCCCTAATCCATCCGCAGTTGAGATGACAATTAATGGCATAAATATGGTCTTCTGCTTTTGAATTTTTCCAGGTCTGCTTTCTTTTTGGCACTTCTTCACCACAAGTCTTTTATGCAATAACTGATAATCTGGAAAGGCTTGTATGTGCAGTAGAGGTGATACGATATAGTTCTTTTTTTAATTTAAAGAAGAAGAGTAATGGCTGAAAGGAAATTGAATTTCAGTACGCCACTTCTGTCAGTGAGGCGATTTTCTACTGCTACAAAAGCTTCTGATGGAGAGGAAGAAAAGAAAAGTGGTAATCTTCAGGTCAATAGACGAGGTTCTACTCCTTTCCACAGACGTGAAATGCATTTGGATCAAGTAACAGAACCTGTTGCTGTTCCTTTTCAATGGGAACAAATCCCAGGTAGACCAAAAGATGGTACTATGCCTGAGTATCAAGTTTTTGAGCAGGCTTCTGCCAGTCAAAAAATTCCTCCTGGAAAAGGTTCAGGTGAAAATTTTGAACATCAAAATGAATTCAGTTACAAGATTGGTGAATTGGATTTCTCGAAAGAGGGAGTGCATGAGCCAGCACTCCTGGAGCCAAGAGATAATTATGGTGATGATGATGATTACTCTGATGCTCACGACACTATTTCTCCAACAGATTCATTCTCCATGAACTGCAGTGCAACTGCTCTGAGTGGATATGACGGTGTCTCTGTGAAGCCAGCAGGAACATTCTCTACAGATCCACTAACTCGAGATTTCATGATGAGTCGCTTCCTGCCTGCGGCCAAGGCAATGGCTTTAGAGCCACCTCATTATGCTTCAAGAAAGCAATCTACAGCAATTGTACAAGCACAGGCTGTTGCAGTGCCCCGACAAATCACTAAGGTAGATAATGTCACAAAAGCACCTCAGACTATTCCAAAGGGGTCTTCTATTATTCCATCTCACGGTCTGGATGTCGAAGAAGAAGAAGAAGAAAGTGATGATGACTATGATAATTATAGCACGTCCCACAGCATAGCCACCAAAGGTTGTGGCTTGTTACCTCGCTTGTGCTTTAAGAATTCCTTGTCCATCTTGAATCCTCTTTCAGGACTTAAACTGAGGACCCAGGGTTCCATGGCTCACATCCATAATGCTGTCAAACCAAAGAAAGCTTCTTCAACTAAAACTCAGAGTCAAAACTTAAAGAAGGTTAGAAAAGATTCTCTGTTCAAAAGAAAAAAAAAAGATCTTTTCCCTTTTTAGTATTTTTTCCAGCCAATCTTCTTATCATAAATGGAGGTCTGCATTTGATGCCAACTAATGCAAATGGGATTTTTTAATGGTTATCAGCCTAAAGGGGATGTTGAAAAACCAAATAGTCGAGCTCAATCACCCAGGCTGTCCTCAGTTTTGAATAAGCTGAGTTTCGGATCGAATCGTTTTTCTTTTGGATGTGACCACGAAGAAATTGGTAGAACATCTCCATTCAGGCGTGCAGGGGCCATATCTTCTTTTGGAAGAGACCAACAAGAAATTGGTAGAACATCTCCATTCAGGCGTTCAGGGGCCACATCTCCTTATCGGAGTCAAACGCACCAATCTCCCTGTCGTGGAAAGGGATTTCCAGGCACTACAAGAGAAGCTGAAAGTTTCAAAGCCAATAAGATGAACTCGTATTGCAAGAGCAGTAGCAAATCTCAGGAACTGGTTAGTCATCGTGGCACTAGTGGAGGGTCTCGCCCATTGAGCCCAACTGTTGAGAAGACTGTACATATGGATACTGAAACTAAGGTGAGTTCCAAATCAGGTCCCTTAGGTTTCAATGGGTATTCAGACTCTGTGGCGAAGTACTACAAGACCATGTCCAAAAGCAGAGAAATGAGAAAGGCTGCTCCAACAGATTCTTGTTTTGAAGAAGCAAAATTTATGAAGGTTCCAAAACAAGACGCCAAACTGGAAAATAAAAGCTTGGGTGACATTAAGGATGAGTTATGTAAGGATGCTAAGGCCTTGGTAGGTATAACTTCAATTGGTGCTGAAAAGGATCAGATTCATAGAGAAGATGATCCAGGAAATGTAAAAAACAGCTTGTCCTCTCTAGCGCCAACTTTGCCCAAAACACCGTCAGAGTCTTGGCTTTGGCGTACCTTGCCTTCGATTTCCACGCAACATTCATTTTCGCATCCATACCGTGGCACTAGTGTTCAGAGCAAGTGGCAGGGCCAGGATTCTGTGACACCACCCCCTACCAATTCCAAATGGGAGACAATTGTAAAATCATCATACTCACATCATGATCATGTACGCTACTCTGAGGTATTGCCTTCATTCTTGGCTGCTATTATGTAACAGAGATTCATGTGAAGATATTGAAGAAGTCACTTTTTCTTCTTTGACAGGAATTGGTTCCTCATTCTACCCAGCAATCAAAGAGCTAGTGGTAAAACAGCCTCACTGGATTCATTAGGTTAAAGTCAGTCAACGTAGGATTAAAGGTGCTAACCGTCTTCCAGTATATACATATAAATATTTGTCTTCAACTTGTTCATAAGTTGACGGTGAAAACTAAAAGTATGTCCTGGTTAAAGTCTGCCTATAACTTGCAGTAATACAGGGCTGAGGCAACATGTAGAAGGAGCGATCTGGTTTTGATTTCGTCTCAGATTCACTTGTTCTCTGGAAATCAATTAGCTTAGTTTGGCAGTGAAATGGAAACACTCCTACATCTGAGAGTTGTGAGTATAGCAAAGAATACCTGGTTTTCTACGGTTTGGCGGTGACTCTTGGCATACATGTACAAGGAGCAATCTAGTTTTGATTTCGTGTCAGATTCACTTGTACTCTGGAAATCAATTAGCTTAGTATGGAAGTGAAAAGGAAACACTCCTACATCTGAGAGTTGTGAGTATAGCAAAGAATACTTGGTTTTCTACGGTTTGGCGGTGACTCTTGGCATTGAAAACTCTTGAGTCTGTTTTTTTAACTCAGTAGCTGAGCAGGGGATCCTAGGGAAGAATTAAGTGCTCTAATATTCTTTGCCTGGAAAGTATCTGAGAATACCATTGCTTTCTACGTAGGGTATGTCTCGAATCAGTATTACTATTGCTAAATTTATTATTGTCTTTATAGCGTAATGACTAACTTAAAATTAAGAAATTTATGCTCAGTTCATGCATTTTGTTACATGATTTCCTCTCATGCATGAAAAATATGGCTATATCTATATATATATATATATATATATATATATATATATATATATATATATCCTACGTTAATTGTTTTGAACCGGTAAAGGTGTTATATATATATATATATATAGATCGTTCTATTTCACTACTACCTTTTTTCCTTTTTGTTTTCTGATTTATTTCTATTCAACTACTATTTTTAATAGTTTTTCAATGAGAAGTTTTGAGAGGGTCGGGGAGAAATTAGACTAGATATAAGTGAGCCCATATATAATTAAGATTTCATATATTAACTCAAAACTTTAAAACAATGAGTTATGAGTACTATTTATCTATATAACTTACTTCATCTTTATGTCTCTTTTTGACATAACATTACTTTACTTATGAATTCCAATATCTCCCCCTCACAAGCGGATCAATCCATATCGAACTAACTCCCCCTTAACTCGTAAATCATATCAAGTCATTTGAGTTACTTCAACCTAAATCTATAAATCTCTATTCATTGAAACTTGCCAACTCAGCTCTATTACCAATGAAAGGTTTTGAGGGGGCTTGGAGAGAAATTAGGTTTGGATCTAACTGAGCCCATATACAACTAGGAGATCATATCTAAACCAAAAATCATATGATAATAAATTATAAGTTGCTATAAAAGATAGAAATAATATGGTGTGTCACTAATTGTAGATGCACCATTTAATAGTTAGTGTACGTTATTGGTTTTGGTTTTACCTAACACAAGAATGAAGTAGGTGGTTATTGGTTTGGTTTTATCTAACACAATAACACATATGGAGTAGGTGGTCACATGTGTATTAGGTGTTTGCAATGTACTATAAATAGAAGGTTTGATGTAAGAGAGAATGGTATGAACTTATAAGAATAAGTCTTCTCTCCCAAATACTCTTCAGTTTTAGTTTCGGTTTTATAACATGAGTCATATTTTTGTATATAGCTTACTTTATCCTTATATCTCTTTCTGATGTGGGATTACTCCACTTGTAAATTTTCAACATCTTCCCATCACAAGTGTGTAACACCCCAACTCTCACAAGACCCGTACTCAACATCCTGAGTGATATGCAGGTCCGTGCCCCGTGAGAATAGCACGGTCAGTTAGTAAAATCTCATATATATATATGTAAACAACAATATCACAATTATTATCAATACACTCAAGATCAATTTCATTTACAAACCTTTCCATTTTGGGAAGTTATTACAGACAGAAACATTCAAAAACACATGATACAAAAATTGTGGAATACAATCTTTCATACAAAAATTTATGAAATTACTTATGCAAATACAAACTGATCCCGACCTCTATTTCTTACTTGAATGTAATGACTATACTCCCGTTATCCTAATGGGGTAACTCTTCAAAGCCTGAAAAAGAGTTGTAAATTTTGGGTGAGTTTTGCGAACTCATCGATGGCTCACTCAATCACATAACACATACAAGTCATAAAATCGCATTCATTTCAAATTCACTTCACACTCAGAAATCATTCAAACTATTTAAATCATACATATGTAATGCTTATAAAAATCACTTTCAGTTAGTACCTTGTTGTGATCGAGTGCCTTTTTCACTGGCCCATATCCCTTAGTGGATATCGGGCTGAATCAAATAATGTCCCATATCCCTTATTAGATATCAGGTACATTTACACTGAGCCTGAGGCTCTTTTCACATTCAGAGCTTTAAGTTCTTTTTACTGGCGACTCCAGTCACAACAACCTTTATCTTTCATGCATTCATGTAATGAAATGCATCACATATCATATGCTCAATCGGTCACATATTTACCTATTCACATTCAATTCACATTTTTCATCGGACTCGAAGTTTGGCATTCAACATCATTGTTGAGTAGCACTTTTATTCATATGCAAATGCATATTCAAATCACATTCATCATCGGACCGTGGTCCAACATTTAACAATCAAATTATATACACTTATTTCAATCCAGTTCATATACAAGGAGCACTTCAATATTCTCACATTTATCAAACTCCTCAGACATATATTGTCCGAAACCAACACATTCTCATTGCATAATCATTCAATTCATAAATTAAACAAAATAAACAATTAAGTAAGACCATCTCAGTCTACTCACTTTATGCTACAGATTAGCTTCAGCTTCCATGATTTGGAAACGTCTGAATGTGGACATTCATCCTGCACATCAAAATTATGCAATACATACATTGCACACACACACATTAATAACTTTGCACAATTATAAGCATTCATTTATGCACACATGTGTATATGGAATATGTACAACGCATGTTTATGACAATCCTGGTTATTTATCCCTTATCCTCATCACATAACCTGTCCTTTCTTAAAACTCACCTGAGTATAATTTACACTTATGTTTATACCTTAATAAAATCCTTAAATCACTATTCATAACTCATTGAATCACTTTTAGTTTGTTCCAGAGCTGAATTTTGGGTCTATTGTTCTTATACTAAAAAATTGTACACTATACTCAATTTTCATCCAAAAATTGAAAGTCTTAGAGATTAAATCAAAATTTGACTTCTTCATGTAATTTATAACCCTATTTTACTAGTTTATTCCAAAATCAAAATCAGTCCATTTGGATGACCACAGATCAAGTTATACGTAAGACATAAGCAAAATCAGTGAACATGTAACCCTAATGTCCATTTTCACATGATCATTCAATGACAGTTAAATCACCAAATTTATCTCATATACTTACAACCCATAGGGATTAACAAGATACTTACTGTTAAAACTCCAAAATCTTCAAAAACTCCAAGAAACCCTAACTCTCATGCATCTATGTAAATCATCTTGGTAGTGGTTTAGGTTAGATTTTTCTTGAGGCAAAAGGAAGAGATAATGAAGTTGGAGTAGCAAAAGGTGGATGAAAGCAAGATATAACCCTAGTGAAGGTTTCGGCGTATCAAAAATCCATGAAGGAAAAAGTTTACAAAAAATATTTTTGAAGACCAGACAAAGTCAAAAAGTCCCTACACTGATATATATATATATATATACTTTGCTTCTATAACCATATTTGCAAAACATTGCGTGTCACATCTCGAGATTCAAGCTTAAACGTTGCGTATGACACTTGCGATTCAGCTAGCATCTAAGAGTCTTAAACACTGCATACCATACCATGTGATTTAGCTAGCGTCTAAGAGTCTTAAACGTTGCGTATAACACTTTGCGATTTAACTATCATCTAAGAATCATTCCCCACTTAGAAGCCTTCGTCTTCGATAAATTCCATAACAAACTTAGTCTTTCGATTATAAAAGAACACGGAATGGGTTTATTGAGTCAAGAAGACTTTACTTATTCTATTGCTTTTGAGGAATTTGTCAAGTGCACAGATAAATACATGTGGCACAATTCATCATTCAAGACGATGCTTAATTAAAAGCTGAGTAGGATGAAGTGTCTAAGGTGGATCAAACAAAGTAATTAAGTCTCAAACGAAGTGCTTAAGTCACAGATGGATCGTCTTAGACGAAGTGCTTAGTCTGAAATAATTAGACGAAGTAGGTCAAGTCTGAATTGATCAGACAAAGAGACGCATCTAAGCAAATTGATCAAAAGAATGAGATGCATCTAAGCAAATTGATCAGACGAATAACATGCATTTAAGCAAATTGATCAGATGAATTAGATGCATCTAGGCAAATTGATCAGACGAAGGAGATGCATCTAGACAAATTGATCAGACGAAGGAGATGCATCTAGACAAATTGATCAGATGAAGGAGTTACATCTAAACAAATTGATCAGATGAATGAGATGCATCTAAGCAAATTGATCAGATGAATGAGATGCATTTAAGCAAATTGATCAGACGAATGAGATGCATCTAGGCAAATTGATCAAATGAAGGAGACGCATCTAAACAAATTGATCAGACAAAGGAGATGCTTCTAGGAAAATTGATCAGACGAATGAGATGTATCTAACCAAATTGATCAGACAAATGAGATGAATTTAAGCAAATTGATCAGACGAATGAGATGCATCTAGGCAAATTGATCAGACGAAGGAGATGCGTCTAAACAAAGCAAACAAATCAAACGGATTATGCGCATAAAAAAAGCAATGAAATCGAACAGAGGTGACGCATCCAAACAAATTGATCCGATGAAGGAGACGTGTCAAAGTAAGACATAGACAATGGACATGCGTGGCAACGAGACGGAAACAAAGCAGATGAGTCAAAGTAAGACGCAGACGATGGACACACGTCGAAGCAAGATGCAGACCACGCGTCACACGTCGAAGTAAGATGTAGACGGATGCATTTAAGTAAGACATAGACGAAGTCCACATGTCTAAGCCAGACGCTGGAAGATTTTAAGGATTCGTCTCTCAAACAATTTAACTTAACTCCATATGTCTCTAACAGTTTCAATATAATCATCTCTCAATTTTAAGTCATCCTCGAATTTCTCAAAGTCATTTTTAACAATTTTCCAATATCATTGACTCCTATTCCTATTTTCCATACATCAATTTACTTGCCAAATTGACATTTTTCCTAGTCCAATAATTTTAAAAATTTTTGGGAATTCTTTCTAAAATTCACTATAAATTCTAAATCACTAAATACACTTTCCAAATCAGTTTTCCATAAATAAAACCACAATTCTCAATAGCATCATATCAAAATTCAACTATATCCGGAATTATTCATGAATGCTTGTGCAATTATTTTCATGTGCAAAAGTTTGATATTCACATATAAGTGTATATCATATGATGCATAAGCATGCAATGCATTTCTAACCTCTCAGTAATCTTTCATATTCACTATTTTAACCTCCACGCAGGTAATGGGATGTTACAACTTTTCCCTCCTTAAAAGAAATTTCGTCCCCAAAATTCTTATCTGATTAATTAGGAAGGTAGGGGTATTATCTCCTCAATTACTTCTCCGTTTCTCATTTAACTTCATCACTCGCATAATTTCTTACAATTGACCATAGTCAATGAAATCAATCAATCTTATAATAATTTCTTAGCATATTCACATATCACACATTATAATTCTGAGACATCTTTATTAATAATACAATTCATAAGTTATTGGTCCTATACTCTCAATAACTTCATATGGACCAATATGATTTGAGCTTAGTTTATCCTTTTTCCTAATTTAAGCACACCTTACCAAGATGGTACTCTTAGAAACAATTCATCTTTGTCTTGATAATTCATATCTCTTCAGTGTTTATACACTTAACTCTTATGTCTATCTCACTATATTCCATAACCTCGATGTTGATCTATCAAATTCATTCATCTTTTATAAGCCACCCAATTTCTATTACAGATTCATTTTGCTTGCTAATAGTATCTCGAATTTATTTTGACCTTTAACCATTTTAGGCCTTCTTTATTTCAATGTAAGGGCGAACAACTCTTTATGTCGTATAGTGCCTCATACAATATCCTAATGATATCACTATCATAACGATTGTTATACCTGTAGTCAATTTGAATTATACATTAATCTCTTATTCCTATGAACTTCAAACATATAAGTTTTAGGCAAATCTCTAACAGCTAAGACTGTTGGTAATCCAAACATTCAATTACTTATTTCTACATACTTAGCAGCTAAATACTATTCCGGCGTATTCCTATTAGGATGTCTAGCTTAGGTTGTTACTTGCTTTCTCTAGTAATCTCTTTGCTCACTCGTCTTTATTGAGCACACATTCTTCTTATTTCAATCACAAAATCTCGTTCTTCTAATTCAAACTTAAGAATTTGGGTTCATTTTCAATTCCTCTATAAGATTCACAATCTTGAATCCTTAGATTTCGGGCTTTTTTAATTCTTTCATGTGAAATTGATCTTAAATTTCAATAGCTAGTGTAACTTTGAATCGTCAAAATTTAATGAAGACTTACATAAAAAACAACTTATACCAAAAAAATGCGGGAGAGAGAAAAAAGATGCAAGGTCGTTTGTCCGCTTGGCTGGTGAAACATGGGATAGTTCATAGATACTCGACATTCTATGCTTTTTATTGCACTAGGTTTGGTAACCTCAATATCTGAATTTATACTATTTCATTATGGAATTGTTTGTTTAATGTATCAGATTACACACTACCTTTACCAGTATAGTGCTCATTTGTGCATTCCTTTCAAACTCAATAATTGCTTCAATCTTTACTGATTTGAATATTTATATATTTATCCATAATGTTTCTATACCTTTATTATCTCTAAGCTTTCAAAGCAATTACTATTGCAGCAAGCTCTAAATCATATATCAATTAATCAACTCATGAGACTTAATTGTCTCTATGTAAACAAACTCACTTTATTTTGTTGCATTAGATCACATCCTAATTTCTAGTGTGAAAACTTGTTGTATACTAAAAATCTCCAATTCCCAAAGATATTATTGTCATTGGTGTCAGAATTCCTAAAAATTATCTTTATCTAAAATAGTCCATACTATGTACACATTTTTCCTAAGACCATTTTGTCAAAGGCTAAGATTATTAAAAGCTCCTCAACTTCTGGTAGTATCCAATATATAGCTAGTTCTAAAGAACTCCAAATCTCTTATAATTTTCTTGGAATTTCTCACTTCATTCTCACCTCAGCTCTCTTTGGGTCTCTTTAATCTTCAATATCATAATATTGTTGGGGGCATTTGTTAATTCAAGCAAATATTGCCAAAACTCCATATGCCCTTGATTAGTTCTCATAATTCCTTAAGTCACTAGTTCCTTAATGAGGTAATATTATCTCCTGTTATTTTCAATTTTTCCAATTGACTTATCTTTATCGAATGATTTTCTCCATTTTTATATTTCCTCAAATTTCACATTGACTTATTCTAATGTCTGCTCTTTCATACCAGTTTCTCTACACACTTCAATTCATTTACAAACTTAAATTCCTGAGTTGGTAACACATTCATCAGATATAATTTGTATCTCCTAGACATATTTACATAGAATGTGATGTGGGCCTAAGTTCTCTTTATCATAACAATAGTGTTACCTTAAATCCCTAAAATCCACTCACGTAGTCGGGTACTTTACATCAAACAAAATGCATACACTCTCAGTAGCATTTTTTACCTTTTATGCTTGAGTCTCCGTTAGGGATATGACTTCAATATTCGCTTTTAGCTCATTAATTTTTCATTTATGATTTGTTCCCTCATTGATCATTCTTAAATTGAATCATCTGATTTACTAAACTTGTTGGGACCCGATCTCAGAACCGAACCCTAATCGAAAAAATGAAAAACAAAAAGCGAACCAAACGAACGGATCGGAAATCATAAAGCGGAAGCAAAAGCATAAGCGGAAAACACAAAGCGAAAGTATTGAATCAAAACGAATCGAATCAAAAAATCAGATAACAAATTACGGAAACAACATCGAAAACAGAAATCGAAGGAACGGATTTCGAAGCAAAACTAATCGAAAGCAAATCGAAAACGAAGCAAACAAACGGTTCAATCGAACCGAAACAAATTTCCGACATCCGGGTAACGAATATTTTAGAAAATCCTCGCGTTGGAAACCTTAAGACTAAACCAATCTGAAATCCGGTATAACTTTTTTTTTCTCATATTATTCATTCCTTTTTTCTTTATTCAATCGAATACGAATCAAACAATATAATTTTCCCCACTAGAAAATTAATCCTCAAACAAAACTCAATTCATATAATTCGTCTTAAGCATGTAATATCTCAATATTATCTTTAAGAAATCTTATTTTTATTCTTATTCTTTCTTCAATCATTATTTACCAAAAATTTGGGAAGCATAACGGCTATATTTTATAAAACCTAAAAACCTGCAAAGGGCTTTAAACTCACTTCTATATTCCAAAACAAATCCACACAATTCATCGGACCTCCTGTTCGAAATCCCAACATAAACAAACACAATTCTAAACCTAAAACACTTCAATAAGTCTCAATCTATAATCTATAATCAGAATCAATCTCATTCATATTCATCTCAATTCAACATGCAAATTCATAAATCAATCTAAACCCAAACCAATCATATTCATATACAATCACAATTCATATCCCATAATCATAC
>JANZLX010000002.1:33336069-33357038 GCA_025531955.1 Erythroxylum orinocense
AGATTTTCAATAATTTATCTTTAGTTTTTAAATACATATATATATATATATATATATATATATATATATATATATATTACTAATACAATGATACGAGGAAATTAAAAATTATTGGAATACAAAATTATACATCTTCAAAATTTTAATAAGAAAATGTTGTGTTAAATGTTGATTATAGATGATTCGGGAATTTAAAAATAATGATATTTTAAAATTTTAATTAAATAATAATTTTTATTATTTTTCACTGGATCGTGTGCTTTTTAATAGGAAAATTGCTCAAAGTGCCATTTAGACAAAGGGACATGCATGATCCGACTCTTTCTAACAGACATTTATTATTACCACTAGCCATCAACTAACAGAAATAGACATAGAAACACGTAGAACTAAAATGAATGAGCTTACTTTCAGGCCCACCAAGCTTTTGAACAGCATGAATGAAAGAGAGATGGAGATCAGGAGTCCATCGTAGGCGTGGTGTTTGAGATCTAACGTACTTTCTAACTCTAGCCCTGCATTCCTGAACTCTCTTTGATGAAGACGTATTCCTGTTCCTGGCAGAAATACTCCCTTCTGATGATCTCGTATCACCATCTTCTTCGCTATTACTTGTAACTTCTCCAATTTCAGTCCTACCATCCTCTTCTCTGCTCGCTTCTTCGTTCAAATCGAAAGATGAGCACTTCTTCAAAAACCCCGTTGAAGATGCATTGTTCTGGATATCTTGGTCATTCCCATGAACACTCTTCGCTTGTTCATATGTCTCTTTCATTCTTCCTGTCATGGCTGCTTGCTTCGCTTTGTTCCTCTTAATAACTTTGGAAGTCCTTCACTTTACTTAACTACAAAAAGTTAAAAGTACGAAGAAAACATTCACATGATGTACATTAATGAGAATGAAGATATCTAAAATGCAGGGGACAATAATGCAACTCTCAAAAAATCAAACAAATATCAACAACAAGAAAAAACTATTCAACTTATAGCAACAAACAATATGAGAATACTTAACGATAGAACAAACACTAAGATTTACGTAGAAAACCTTTTAGTATAGAAGGAAAAACTATAGGAAAAACCGATATGCAAACCCACTGTACTCAATAAGAATTTACAAAGCAAAGTTGATCTCTCACTCTATAACAAGAAGTTATCTCACAAAGTTTCAGGTCGAAACCAAAGTTGATATCATAATCCACAATCACTCAAACCATTCCTAAACTAATTAAATAAGGATAAGAATACAATACTATTTTCCCTATATGTTTTTCTTCACTTTTGGACGTTATGATTGCACTCTTTGCAAAAACCTACGTATTTTTCTCTTTTATATCAAAAAATAAGTTTTTTTGCATCATACACAATCACTTACATGACTATATATCTTCAGCACCACCTCACTAGTAACTGTACACAATTATAGAGAGTTACACAATCTACACACACAATCATATATCTTCACACGGGTGTGTACATGACTAGGTATGTCTTTGATCTTCATATGTTCCTTTACATACTTACAGAGACTTAACACGGTTAATCCACACGACTGTGTAAGATAATACATGGGTATATATCTCTCCAGAAGAGACTTTTCCATCTTGTTTTCACTTGTTTGTTATTCCCACGAATCATAAAGGAGTCTATACAATCACTGAAAGTCTCAAAATAGGACTGGACATTTGCCAATCCCCCCTCCAACCCAAATATGGAGAATACAAGTTATTCTCCATCATTACTTGATGTATGTCTTGGAAAGCTTACTATATAGCTCATGTTTATTTCTAGAAACTACTTTACTCACCATATCAGCACCATTTAAATTTGTATAAACCTTCTTAAATATTAATTGTTGCTTTTTTATCACGAACCTCAACTAATAATACTTGATGTCTATGTGCTTTGTAAGAGAATGATATGTAGTATTTTTGCTCAAGTTAATAGCACTTTAACTATCACAAAATACTACACAGTCTTCTTGCTTCATATACAAATCTTGACAGAACCTTTTTAGCTAGAGCATCTCCTTATAAGCTTCCACTGCAACTATATATTATGTTTTAATCGTAGATAAATCCATATGCTTTTGTAGCATGGATCACTATAAGATTTCTCCTCCTGTAAACTTGAACAGAAAATCTCTAGTGGATTTTCTTCCAACAAAATATCCAACCATTTTTGCATCCATAAAACCTTTTAAAGTTGACTTACCATTACCAAAGCACAAACTCCACTTCGATATGCCTCTTAACTATTTTAGAATCCATTTCACTACCTCCCAGTGAACCTTTCTTATATTTGTGCTCACCATTTCAATAGCTTGAGCAATATCTACCTTTGGGCACCCTATTGTATACATCAAAGATCCTACTATAAATGAGTATGGAATAGAGGACATACCATATTTCTCCTTTTTTGTTGAGATACACAACTTAAAGTGAGACGTTAGTGGTGTGCTAACTAACTTGATATGCTTTATATTGAACTTTTTAACAATCGTTCCATATATCTCTTCTAATACAACTACAATCACTTATTCTTCATGTCTTAAGTTATCTCTATACCTAAAATCTGCTTTACAGGTCCCAAATATTTCATATCAAAAGTTTTGGAAAATTCCTCCTTCAACTTTTGGATTCTACCAATGTCTTAACTCATAATCAGTATATCATCAATATAGAGAAAAAGAATGATGAAGTTCTCACTTCTTGAAATACACACAAGCATCGAAATAATTTTGTTTACATATAATCTGTCATAAATGAATCAAATTTTTGATACCACTGCCTTGGAGCTTGTTTTAAGCCATATAAAAATTTCTTTAATTTACAGACCAAATTTTTTTTGCCTTTAGCTTTGAAATCTTCTGACTGCTTTACGTATATCTCCTTTTCCAAATCTCCATGCAAGAATGTTGTTTTAACATTCAACAACTTTAGTTCAAGATCTAAATAGGCAATTAGATCTGAAATTATTCGAATTAAGTTCATCTTGACTACTAGTGAAAAGATTTCATTAAAGATTGTACCCTTCCTTTGGCTGAATTCTTTCACTACCAGCCTATAATTGTTCTTTACCAACTTGTTACCATCTCTCTTTATATTCAATATCCACTTATTCTTTAATACCTTTTTTGCCTTTTAAAACCTTTGCAAGCTTGTAAGCATTATTCTTCTTCAAAGATTCCATCTCTTCTTTCATAGTGGTGAGCCAGAGATCTTTGTCTTCATAAGATGCAACCTCTTGTACATTCTCAAGCTTCTCCTCAACATTAAGTAACAGGTATTCAAAACTTGGATACCTTATGGAAAGCCTTTCCTCTCTTGTCTGCCTTCAAAGATGTGTTTCATCAATTGTTGGATTCAGTTGCTCCCTCTGCTCATTATCCTTAATGAATTCATTTTTAGTATTATCTAAATGTGGTTCATGTAGCTCGTCATTATCAAATTGTATATGATCACCAACAATGTGTGTTTGGTAATACACTTTATCTTCTTTACTTGTAGGCTGCTCAATAAAGGAATTAGTGAAGAGCTTGTAGACTGCTCAATAAAGGAATTGGCGAAGAGCTAACTGTGTCATATAATGACTTACAGTATGATAATTTATCTCTAGTCAGAAGATCAACATCTTTACTGTGCTCTTAGAACACCACATCCTTGCTCCTGATCACCTTTAGCTTCTAGGTCATAAAATCTGACTTCAAATTGATCACTACCATATCCAACAAAGATGCACGATATCGACTTTGAGTCAAACTTCTTTCTCTAATCCTTGGTTATGTGCCTAATTACCTTACAGCCAGAAACCCTCAAATGATGATATGTGGGATCATTACTAGTCCATGCTCTCTGGGGAACCTCAAAATCTAACAAAATTGGGATAACTCAATTACTCAGGTAGATCGCAGTTTGGATTGATTTTTCTCAAAATGTCTTTAGCAATATAGATATTTTGAGCATCTAATGAACCTTCTCCACAATGATTTTGTTCATCCTCACAGCAACCCTATTATATTGTGGAGTTTCGGGTTCGATTTTTTTATGTCTAATGTCATGTGACGTATAATATTCTTTAAACACCTTGCAAGTATACTCCCCTCTATTGTCTATGGTCATTTTTATTTCTTTGTTAATATTTATTCTAACTAACAATTCCAGTAGTTATTATTTTATTCATTAATATTACATTATTGATTAATTTATTAATTAATATTTATTTATTCTAAATAACACATCCATTAGTTATTATTACTAATTAATAAAAAATTTAAAAGACATTTTTATATATGAACAATGCGTTTTGAGGTGTGAAATGGGATATAATGGATTCATAATTAGGGTTTGGAATAAGAAGATCTTTTCATATTTTTTTTCATATTGAAAGAATAATAAGAATAAGGGGTTTTAGTTTTTTCCTTTTTCAATATCCATAACCCATATTTACAATGTTTGAGTCAATAGAGAACCTCTATTTCTATATTTGTATAAATCGATATTATTACATTCTAATTCCTTCTTGACACCTCCTAAGGAAAAACTAAATTGGATCCCAAATTGCCTGATTCTGTATGTACTTCAACTTCCTCTCAGCTTCCCTTTCTACCATAATATAAAAATTTTGAAAAGTTTCAAACACTTGACTCGTAGAGTGCAAGATAGGCACCCAAGTCTTCCTCGAAGCATAAACAATAAATGTAACAAAATATCTATTACCTTCTAATGACTCCTTCTCAATAGGGCCACAGACATTTGAATGCACTAAGTCTAGTACCTCAAACATTTTGTAGATCTTCTTTTGAAAGAGACTTTATCCTACTTTTCGACCAAGCAGTAATCGTAAGGATTGAGAGATTATAAGTTCTTAATTAGAATAAAGGATTTTCTAGCCAGCAACTTCAATCCCTTCTCACTCATGTGTCGCAATTGTTGATGCTACAAATTTGGTGAAGTTTCCTCTTTAGTTGTGTATATTTCTCTACCACAACACAACTTTAAGTACGTTTTGTACAACGAGCAAAATAACTCTCCTTAGGCAAACATCTTAAGTCTTTAGACAATTTCCACTTCTTATCCTCGAAAGTGTGCTAAAATCCTTCTTGATCTAACATATTAGTTGATAACAAATTTAGCCTTAGATAAGGGATGTGTTGAACATCTCTCAAGGATAGAAAGATCTGAAGTTTGTCTGAACTCATATATCATCCATATCGACTATGTTGGCAGACTTTGGGTTTCCTATCTTTATACTCCTAAAATTTCTGTTCTTGTTGTTTGAGGAGTACTTCACCTTTAGAACACAATGATAAGATGCTTTAGTGTCAATTAGCCATTCAAAACAAAAATTACTGATATTGAAGCATTTACTAGTTACACAAACTAGAGACACCTCATCATCCATGCTTGAAGCTATTGCTTTTGCATTTTTATCGTCACCATCATTATGATGATCTTTCCTGTTTTGATCCCTCTT
Source organism: Erythroxylum orinocense (assembly GCA_025531955.1). NCBI lineage: Eukaryota > Viridiplantae > Streptophyta > Magnoliopsida > Malpighiales > Erythroxylaceae > Erythroxylum > Erythroxylum orinocense. Next base: position 33,341,545 of record JANZLX010000002.1, read on the forward strand.
CCATTTATAGCAAAACCTCTTAATGTGTCCCGGCTTATTCTAATATTGAAATGTCTTCATATCTTTAGCACTTTTAGGCTTTGAATGGTTTTTAGACTTGTTATGACCTTTAGGACCCTTACCCTTGTTCCTTCCTCTACTTTCTGTCACCAAGGCCTGCACGTTGTCAACTACAATCTCCTTTCTTTTGATTTCTTCATTAAACGTACTTTATTTGATTACATCTGAGCATACCTTCAACACCTAAGGTCTCTTAGCTATTCGGTAACAAACAAAACATGAATAAAGCTTGAAGCTTATCATCAAGAATGATCTTCATTGTAGTAAGCTTGTTGATTATGTCCTGAAAATCACTTGGATGCTCCGATACTGATTTCTCAACTTTCAACTTCAATTTCATAAGTCTCTTAATCAAAGAAGCCTTGTTATGAGTAGTATTCCTTTCATATAGACCTTTGAGATTCTTCCATAGCTCAACAGTAGTTGTTTCTTAAGACATATGCTTGAATATGATGACAGTAAATCATTGTCTAACAGTGCCCAGAGTTTTCTGCATCATCTTTTCGCATTCTCTAACACCTTTTCAGGTTTTAAAGGAACATCATCCTTCACACCTTTATCCACATCAATAGGATTAAAGAGATCCTTGCAATACAGAAGGTCCTCTATCATAGGCCTTCAAATTGTGTAATTTGATGTTGTTAACTTGACCATGTAGTTATTTCCACCTTCCATTATGATGGTTTTGATACACTTATAGGGGGACAATAATACAACTAATTGGAAAATAAACCAAATATCAATGACAAGAAATAACTCTTCAACTTTCAGCAGTAAACAATACAAGAATAAGAAAATTAATGATAACACCAACTCTAAGATTTATGTGCAAAACTCTCCAGTGTAGAGGACAAACCCATGGGCCAAACTAATAAGCAAATCCACTATACTCAATAAGGATTTACAAAGAAAAGTTGATCTATCAAACAAGTTGTCTGATAAAGTTGCAGGATTAAAGTTAAAGTTGATATCTTGATCAACAATCATTCAAACCAATCCCAAAACTAATGAAAAAAAGGATAAGAATATAACGCTATTTGCTCTTTCTCTATTTTTTCTCTCTTTTGGATGTTATGGTTACACTTTTTGCAAAAAATTACGTATTTTTATCTTTTATATCATGAAATAATTTTTTTGCATTATACACGGTCACTTATATAGTATCTTCGACACTATCTCACTCACAATTATACACGGTTATAGAGAGTTACACAGTCTCTACACATGGTCGTGTATCTTCACAAGGATATGTACATGAACATGTATATATTTGATCTTCACATGTTCCTTCACGCACTTATAAAGACTTACATAGTTGATCCACATGACTATGTAAATCAAGACACAGGCGTGTAACACTTTAGACGGTCGTGTATCTCTCCAGAAGAGATTTTTCTATCCTGTCCTCACTTGGTCTTCATTCCCCAAAACCTCAAAGGCTTCTATGATCACCAAAAGTCTCAAAATAGGGTTGAATACTCAGCACAAAAGATCAGGAGAAAAGAAAAACATTATGTACTACCTATGATTTGAAGCTTCCCTGAGATACTTACTTTACATATTAACTTTATCGAATTTTATGAAAAAAAATCTTTAATGACTATTATAATTTCAAATTGTATCAAATTTGCAGATCAAGTATCCACAAGACTAGTTTCACGACTCTCATTACAACATGGCTTTAAAAGTTGTCTTTGGAATTATCCCATAAATTTTTTCTTAAAGTTGCAACGATCATCCGTAAAGTGGGTGAGTACAGTTATGTATATCATAGCTTGTTAGAGAAATATCAAATATCTATTCCTAATAGCCTCAACTAGTTCAAAAACTATTTATATTCAAGAAAATCCATTTGAAAGAATTTAATAGAAATTATCATAAATACGAATTGTTGTTGAGCTTAACATATATGAAAACTTACATTTAAAGTATATGATTTAGAGGGAGGAGTAACAAGCAACTATGACAATTCTGATGCCTTGGAAATCCTGTTTCTAATGAAGTTCATACTTTCTTATATAACTTTTTGTGTTTCTGAAATTTTTTTGATGCATGTAGAACTTCCCATGCATTAGTTATATTATGGCCATGAAATATTAGCTGATTGCTAAAAGTGAATGTATCATGCTATGAGAATTGACACTTAGGAGGATAGTTGTAAGTTTACAGAAGATAAAACATGTGAAATATATAAAACTTCGTAAATACCAGAAATTTTATGCTCTCTCCATATTTTAAAGCATCAATTCAAGCTTGAGAATGGGAGGAACTTGAGAGATTGGGGGCTCCTTTCCCAAAATAAGCTAACAACAAACGAACTTATCACCAACAGAATCCTCCCAATTTGGCTCATAACAAGGAAATATTAAGTACAAGTTGAAAAATATTAATCCAGAATACTGCATAGTACACGCTACACACAATTATACACCAGAAATAAAAATGATGAGAAATAATTTTTCTTAGAAATCTTTACGGGTGGTATTAATTGTTAATTTTTCGAGCATAAAATCCAATACCTTGCATGTGTACAAGACAAAAGGTGATCAAACTGAGATATGGGAATTAGAAGAGAGGAAAAAGAAATTGTCTTTCAAGAGTCTTTTGGTTCATAAAATATGGACAAAATACGCATGACAGTTTCATGTGAGAAGAAGCTGCTTGTTTAACAAATTCTAGTTTTTGAAGGAAGCATATGTCCCTTTAAATATGCAAAATTATGGAATCACATGGGATGATCAGTAAGCTACAGTCACTGCAAATTAAGACGCCATGGTTCAGGAAAGTTGAAGGTACTATAAATTGAGAGAGAGAGAAAAAACACATGCTAACTCAGTTCAATTATAAGAGATCTTAAAGGACCTATTACTTACAAGTATTTAACCTGGCATATAAAGAATCGAAAAGCAACAAACATTTGTCTTCCTGAATAAGAAGTTGCAAACCACTCAGTGCTATGCTGAAGTAGCACCGACCTTCGGCCTTCAAACTTGAGGCTCGGATTCTCTATACCTTATACGTATCGACTCCGAGAGACTTTGTGATAAAGAGAGTTGAAATGGTAATAATTCCTCGGTATTCGTGGATGGCAAAGAGGTCGGGAAGATAGAGGGAGTGTGAAGGAGCTAATACTAGGGTTACTGGGTTGTTTTGTTTCATTGAATAAGCATGGTATCAAACTCATCAAGGTTGGTTCAGAATATCATATATGATTGGACTTCCATGACGCTATGCATCTATTTCAGCACATAAATTAAAGTAGAAAATAATCAACGAGTTCCAGGTCACCAACACGGGATGTTTGACAATGAACATTATTCAAATGACTGTTAGAGCCTTTTGCACCTTTCGTGGATAGTTAGCCATGAACTTGAGATCTCTCTCTTTCTCTCGAGATTGTCTAAATTGTTTGAACCGCGCATTGGACACCCTTTATTGTGTTAAAGTCAAAAATAATTACTTTCCTTTTGTTTGCATATTTAATTAGCTTACATAATCATTGATAAAATGATTGTGAGGGGGGGCGGGTAACTATTTCTTTCGTCAACCTATCACTTTCTTCTCACCTAAACAAAGACTTTCTTCCCCTGTGAAGAACACCAATTCTCTATCGATGGTTATACTTGCTTGCGTCCACAAATTTGTCGTTAATTTATGTGGTGTGCCATGACTTTGATTTATGGTTCTGACTTGAAATTTATAAATGTCTTTGCCAAAGGAACGACGCCTGGATTCTAATGGTTAATATGCTGTTGTATATCTCTAGAAGCGAGTCAAATTGGGTACTATTGCGTTCAGATGAAGTGGGCAGGGATCGTTTTCATTAATTTCTTACCAAAAACATCAATTTCAAACACGAGAAGTACTGAAAAAAATCAGATTCATTATGTCAATGTGGGCAATAGGAAAGGACTTCTTATATGTTGCTTCATAAATTTTCAATGAAACGGGATAGTAAATGCAGTCCTCAATTTTTATTTTTATTTTGCCATAGATAATATTAAGCATTAAATTCATATGCAGTGCTGTATTTGTTTATAATGAATGCATCATGTGTCAATGTAATTGTTATATAAGTTTCAATAAAGACAACATTTATTGTTATTACATCGAAAATAAATTAAAATATTATCTAAAAGTCTATATAACAATTTAAATTAACTTTATGCTTGATCCTATTTATATCATATAAAATTCAGATAATTTTATAAGATGGAGTATATTAAAAACTTAATAGTTGTTAGAGAAATTGTAGCACCCCCTTACCGTAGGGTATACACCGGGACACCCGTAGGTCATTCTGATACATATCCGACGATAAGGATGAGCTACGAACAATCACTACTGCCTTTCATATGGCATCATAATAATCCGTTCCAAATTACAATTCTACCCTTCCCATCGATGATGGGATGTTACAGAAACTTGTTTGAGGACGCATCTATAAGTGATCGAATACATAGTTGAGGTGTTACTATAAATTGTTTAAACTTTTTTAGCTAAACAAAACACTGTTGAAACAAAGCAGCTTTGCAGAGAAAGGGGACTGAAATTGGTGGAAGAAAATCATAAAGTGATTCCAGCATCGATGCAAGACAAAAATAGACCAGCCGTCAACAAATTCCTACTGCAGCGAAATTGAAACCATAGCTTATAGGACTAGAGGACAAAACCAAGCTGTAACAAAGATGATAAAGGCGGGATTATTGTAATTCTTTTGTAAGGAAAATGTATTAAAATAAATAAAAAATACAATGGTAGTTGTATGAGGGTCTTCGAGCACCAACTACTCCAAGACATCAAAACTAAAACACTGAAAATAAACAATAAAATCAGAGAAGACAACAAAAGTCCAAAGCTTTGGGAGTAAGTAGTTCACATATCATACATCGTCCAGCTAAAAGAGTGCAATATCAACTCACAACTTAGGTATCAGACAGAGAAGGACTCGTATGGGTCTGGATACCATGAATTAGGATAATTTCTCTATTCAATTAAGGATGTTTATTGTTAAAGCTTGGTGATCTTGATAGTTTTCTTGAAAAATGCATGTATTTCTTTCTCTGGAATAAGTACTACAATTAAAGACTAGTTTGAAAACTTTAGAATTTTCTTCATAAGTAAAACGCATTTCTTCTGCCTATTGCAAAAGTTCAGACCAACTTATAGCATAGCATCAAGCCCTGTACAAGGAGAATTCCCATTGAACCACACTAGTTTCTACTAGGATGTTTTTTAACCAAACGTCCTCAATAGATTTAGACAAGATTTATTGGTGAACTTCTTTGAAAATGACCCATCGAAATTACTTTGTTCTTAGGTTCTACATCATATTTATATTATGGCATATGCACCATTATGTTATCAAAACTTCTAAGAAAGGGTTAATTATATCAATTTTCTATATGGTTTCACCTAATGTTATTTATCTCATAGAAGTTAAAAGCCATCACCAAACCTCTTATATTTACCAGTAATTAACGTGATACCCTTTAGTTAACCATTCATTATATTTTCATCTCAAAACAATGTTGTTTAGTATTTCTTGATTATAAATGATTTGGTTCATAAATATGACTAAAAAAACTAAATATTGTTGCATATAGTCAAAAGATATAAAATTTTTCGTTTTAGATGAAAAGTCTAACAACAAATTGACAATGAAGTATACCATGAGAATGACCTTTATTTGTAAAGAATTTATCATATTTTCATTTTATAAGAGGCAAAATGGAATTGGATAAAATCATGTGAGAGTTTAATATAATTAATTGGTTTGAAAATTGAAATAAATGGATTAATAGAATAATTTTGATGAGGTACAAATTTATGCTTGTGATACCTGTACCACTTAGACATCAACCTAAGCTAACATGCATATATTACAAGGAAGAACATTAACTAACAACTCTTAAGGAGAGTCTAGAAGCTTCACTTTAGCTTTGCATGTAGCTGTAAAGGGTGTATTAGAAATCTATAAGATGTGAAAGCTTGGTTTACATGATTCTGGAGTTGCATGTGAGGTGGATGTTCTAGCTCAACAACTACTCATAAATAAAGGTAAACAATTCCTTTATCAACTTATGTTGGTGTTTTGATTAGCTTTGGAAGAACCTTATATTTCTTTCTGTCCATAACATATATATTACACTCCCTAGTGTTATTTTGAACTTAATGGTGTCCCCTTTGCATGTAAAATAATCCCCATTTGTACAAATAATTAGTTAAAATCATTTACTGGGAGGAGTAGTAGTGAGGTTATGAGTTACTCTCTTCCATATCAACTGTGAGTAGCCATTTCCAAAGAATAATTGGTCTCTGCCTCCATATTATAAAATAGACATTTTCTAGTAATGTTTAAAATTTTCCATAAGAAGGCTCCTATAGGTAGTCTATCTTTAGCTGTTATCTATAAAGTAAATGCCACTCTGGGATTAGCCTATGGAGATCACACAAGTTTGAACTAGGGAGCTCTGGGTTTGGGGATGGAAAGTTTCTTTTTTCGTAAGGAATTGGAGTAGTTTCCATCATTTTTAAACTCCATATGACTTTATCACCTTCCACTAGGCAAATGTGAGTATTTAAAATCATGTCGATAATAGGGCTTTTAGTAATTGACTCAAAGATGTTGGGATTTATTATTAGGACATCTATGGAAATTGCATCTCTATAAATAATGTCGTGTAACATATCTAGATCCGGGATGTTTCTTAAAATGTTGGCATTGAGCTAAATGTCCATCCAGAATTTTTTGTAAGTACCATCCCCAATTTTGTATTTGATCACCCCTTTGATTAGTTCCCTATCCTTTAGGATTTATGATAATGGCTATGATGCCATAGTTTTTGGGGTGAAAATCAAAGGTGAGCATTGTGATTCTAATATTCATATAACCACCTAACCCATAGAGCATATTTTTCATGATCCATTCTCAATAATATCTTAATTATTAAGACTTCATTAGTTAGTTTTATAGGTGTGATAACTAAGCCATCTTGCTCTTTTGGTAAGGATAGTTCCTTCAATTTAACCTTAACTACGACCTATTTATTAGAATCCCTAAACCTAAAGAAGCTTCTCATCAACCTCTCATATGTCGTAAAGAAAATAAGTATGTCATCTACAAAAAAATAAACTAGTGAATTTTAACTTCTTATATTAGGTGTAGTACTTGAAAGTGGGATTATTGCAAGAACTTAACTTTATAAGTATTGTGGACACCTCTATTCCCAGAACAAATAAATATAAAGACATAGGGTCTTCTTGTCTTAACACTTTCGCTACCTTGAATAGCTTTGTAGGTTCCCTATTGATGGGCCCACTAAAGAACTCTAACATTATACATTATTCCACCCATTAATTGAACTTTTCAAGAAATCTGAAAGCCCTCATAGTGTTGATAATGAAATTCCAATAAATGAAATCAAATGCTTTTTTAGATCAACCTTAATGGCACAATTCATTAGTTTTTGTTTCTTTAAGTGGCATGTCAACAATTATTGAGCCACCAAAATTTTATCTCCTATATGTATATCCTATGATGCTACGCAATATATACTTCAACCTATTTACAATCATTGAAATAACTTTGTAAAAGGCATTACATCATAAAATTGGTTTGAATTCCTTAAATGAATTAGGGGTGTAAGTTTTAGGAATAAGGCTTATGACGGTATTATTTAGCTCTCTCAATAATTTTCCATGTATGAAGAATTCCATGATTAAATCAATTACCATATGCATCACTAATGGCCAATATTTTTTATGGAAAAATCCATTCATGCCATCAAGTTGAGGAGCTTTATCAAGATTCAATGAGAATAACACTTCTTCCACCTCTCTTTTAAATACTAGAACTACAAATAGTTCCAGGTTTAAAGCAAGAATTTCCTGCTTGCTAATGATGGATTTATTAAGTAGGGCAGTGGAGTAATCATTGGAGGTATCTCCTAATGTTTGAGAGATGTAAATATAAACCTTATTTGAAAGGTCTTATTAAGTGTCAACTATGGATCCCATTTTGTCTTTGAGGAATTAGATTATATTGTAGTTCCTTCTTGCAATCACTGATTTGAGGAAGTAGGATGTGTTTCTGTCACCATTATTTATCCATGCTACCCTTCCTCTTTGCCTCCTCAGTAAGTGATTTGGGAGTAATTTTTACGTATAGTTTGATATTGCTTTCTTATCCTCATCCATTAAATTTTCATTTGTAAGAGTTGTAAAGACTTAGCTAGGCTTTTTGTAATTGGTTTCTGGCTTCATTCACTACTTTTAGGTGTCATCTATGGCTATCTTGCTCACCTTTTTTGGTTCCTCTATGATGCATTAAATTTTCCTTACACTAATAAATTTTTTGTTAACATTGCATTCCCTTATTAGGCCTCTTTTGATTGCTTCTTTAAAACCCCCATTGTTTGCAAAATATTTATTGAATCTAAAAGGATGTATAAAAGAGGGAGAAACAAATTGATTATGGATTAGAATAAGAGTATGATCTAATGTCAAAGTATTGTGAAACATTATTGTGTCAAAGAATTGTGAAACATTATTGTGATGTTAAGGGAATTAGAAGACCATATCTTATTTTTATTACTCCATCTAAATTTTTTTTCTCTCATCTGCCACCTCCATTGTTACTTTTTACTTCAAACCTACCATTTTGAGGTCCAATAGTTGTACAAGATTAGCACAATTTATAAAGTCATTGGAATGATTTCTAGTAGAGAATTTTCCTTCCACCTTATTTGGGTGAAGCATCTTATTGAAGTCTTTAAGTCTTATCCAAGGTAGGTTTATAAAGGAACTAATTTCCTTGATTTTTTTTCCAGAAGGGAACTCTATGAAATGTATGGTTGTACACATAAATGAATGTTACGTGAAAAAGAATTCTCTCAGGGATTAAGTAGGCAATAAGGTGAATCACCTGGTCTTCAATGATAGTTTAAGAAACTTTCAACTTGTCTTGTATATAGGCAACAAGATTCTGCCACAGTGATGGATTTAATTATTAGTAATCAAATTTTAGAGATGTTTGAAATATGTCATATTCTATCATTTTTCCTCTCTTAATTTTGTCTCCAAAAGGACAATGACAAAAGGTTTAACTAGTCCTAAAAAATCTTGTAATCCTATTTGTTTGTTAAGGCCATTGAGCTCCTTAATATTCCATATTAGAATAGCCATTAAGGTGAACCAATTTTTGATTTTTTTGTTCTGTTTAGATCTACCATTACTCAAAGGTTTAAACTCTGCTTTTGCCTACTTTTTAAGGTGTTTGAGCAAGCTCTTTAGGGGATTTGAGTAGGAGTTATAACTATGTTTTCCTTCTTGCTTTTAGTAGTAATTCAAGCGAAGAACTTAACCTTTAGCTCAATAATGATCTCAAGTCTAATACCATCCTTATAAGGGAGATGTTGATGCATTTCCATATCATGTTCTTAAGTAATTTTTGTATTATGGGTGGCTTCTTTGCAATTTTATACGTTTACTTCCACCCTAGAATATGGAGCCTTATATTGTAAATTCAAGAGTTCCTAATGCTCATCTGTATTAAACTTTCTTCTAATAGGCCTTTATATCTTTCTTAGATTCGATTGGTCAAGCCTTTAAGGATAACAAATCGTTACTACATCCTCAAAAAGAGCTCCATCTTCAACTAGGCACTTGAGAGGGATAAACTTAGGTAGTAGCTTTTGTGTATCTATAAGCACACATACTCTCATAAATCTTACTCTCTTTAAGCTAGTAGTTACTTCATCTATGCAAATAGGTTTGCCTAAATAGTTAGTTAGGCAACTAATTTATTTTGTAATCCAATATTCTAATAGTATATTGTGTATGTTTACCTTAAAAGGACTTACTTCTGATTAAGATTTTGTAATAAGAGGCCTAGAGACCATTCTGAAGAAGTATAGGCCAATTGTTATAATGCTAAAGGCCTACCTCAACTACCTTTAAGACTTGTTTAAGGGTGCTAAATTTGAACAAAAAGATATCATCTTCATTCACCTTGACTTTAACAAGTCTCATCTTTTTCCATTAACAATGAGCCTAGGTGTTGAGTAAAGGAAAAGGTCTCTTATGCATGAAGAGACCTACGAGAGTGGAGTGTCATTTATTTGCTTCTTCATTTCATATGTATAATAGGAAATTAATTATGCAAGAGCCATTCTCTTATAAGGGAGGACAATTTTAAAGCCTCTAATGAGGGATCTCATCTCTTAGGACTTAAAAGCATGTTTTCCTTGGATTACGAGATAAACTAGGAAGGTTACTACTAAATTTCTTATGAAGGGATCTTTTAATTTTGAAAAGCCTAAGGACTCTGGATTAGGTGTGGCAATAAGTATTGTTAAAGAGGGAAGTGTTCAGGATTTAGAGGCTTTGGTATTGACGTTATTCCCAAAACAAGGTAAGTAAGTATGTGTAGAGTAGCAGGAAAGTTAAGTAGATAAAAAATTTAAGGAGTTTAGGAAAGGGAAAGGGTTAAGGCTAAAAAGAAGTTTGTGATGAGAAAGTAACAAAAGAAACTCAAACAAAGAAAGCTAAAGGACCATAATTCAATGGAACAAGTGGAAGAAATTTTGAGAAAATGGCAGAGATTGGTTGGAGAGCAAAAGGCTAAAGCAAATGTACCAAGCAGGAGGAAACCAGTGTAGGCAATAAGAATTTGAGTATTATAGTATAAGGAGCTATCAAAGAAGGAACTTAGTTCCACTTGAATTTCATGTGTGCTAGTGAAGGAAGTAGAGGGAAGTTATAGCTTTCCTCTCATCCACATTATATTATAATTAACCTTTATATTATTTTTATTTAACTTTTTTCTTATTTGTTATTACTAATAAGTATACACCACTAACATACTTTAAGTTGAATAATATTTTTATCTAAAATGAAATAGTTTATCTTTATTAACTAGTTGAATATGTTATAGAAGGTATTAGATGCATTATATTAAGTTCAAGACTATGAAATTTGAAAATGTTAGTTACTATTTTAAATTAGATGCCTAATAAGGTGGAAGAAGATATTTAATATTTAACATTAAGTTTTAGAAGTGGAATTTGGTTCACAAAAATTTATAAAAGAAGGACAAACTGTTTTAATTAAAAAAAACTAAATTCATTTATAATATGCAAACAAGAAAAGAAGGCTCAGGAAATAAGCTTTAAGTTACAAACATTGGTAGAAATAAAACATATATGCCCTATTAAATTCAAGAAAATTTATATCCCCACTAACCCATGTGTGAATTTTGTTTTAAGAATATGTGAATTGATGAACAATGGAAGATATATTTTGGTTTCACATTTCCATCCATACTTTTATAAACTATATATATTGTATCAACATCAAATAATTGTATGTAATCAATCAATTTTCTACTATTACTCTTATAAATAATTACGATTCTTTCTATAGTTTATTATTAAATAGTATCTAAGGTCTATTTTATCATAAAATTAACCTAGACTTCAATTTTGTTTTTAATCTTTTTAATATTGTAATGACTACAAAGCTTTGCCACATTGGAGCTAGATCAAATATTCTTAAAGAAAGAGGAAATTGAAGCCTCTATCAATCTAAAGCTTTGATTGTTGAGTTTTATTTGGTAAACTAAAAAGAAATGTTTGCTCCTCTAAATCCTTCAATCTCTGAGCTTTTAAAGGACCTCTTTGTTTTCTATTTCTTTAAGAGGACTTTTGTTCTCAAGATCTATAGGGGAGACCTTGGAATTTTGACAATCAATTAGTTAATTTTGTGTAATGAGATTTGTCCTTTGGGATACTTAAGTTATAATTTTGATACTTTTCTATTATAGATTCAACTGTGTAATTTTTTATTATTATTTTACAACAAAGTTTGAAAGTTATAGGTGAATGGTAACAGGGGTCCGCATCTTGACTTATTGCAAATAAGAGTGCACATTCCTTTCATGAAACCAATCGAGAGCATTTTCATTTTAAATTTGGAAGATAAGAAAGTGAAAATCTCCCTTAATTGTGGGAGGCTCGTTAGGTTATGCCATGGACGTTGTATTACTAGTTATGACCTACAAGATTGTTATATTTATTAGAAGAAAGGGTGGAGGACTTGTGTTAGCACGTAAGGTTTTTAGAAGTAAGGGTCTTTGGAGGTTGATTTACTCTAGTGGTTCTAGTTACGGTAGCTATAATAATATACCCTAGATTCTTTCAAGTTTTCTAAAGAAGAAAGTTATTCCAAGTTTGAGTTCATATCTACAAACCTTAGGATGTTTAGACCTTGTTACCATTGTGTCTTCAGACCTTATTAGGCCTATAGATTGGTGTCTTTAATAGAGTTGGTTTCATTTCAAGTTTGACTTTGTATTTAACTCTAGTGAAGATTGTCATAGCCCTAAACCTAGGATTGTATTCGCCGTAATCCTGTTAGGATCCATGAGTTAAGCAAGCACTACCTTGTTTGTGCTCTATACATCAGTTGTTTTAATTTATGAATAAAAAATTTTATCTAGTTAATTTCCAAGAATAAAAAATAGTTTAACGTTTCAGGATGACTTTTACATTAAAACAAAGGATGTGAACGGTAGATTGATTTTATCACAGAAGGCTTCTATGGATATTGAAATTATGTTGTTTTCAAATTTTCATATTGACTACTTTGTTAAATTGTAAGCACAAATTGATGATTTATAAGTATATATGAAAAGTCAATAATTTATGATACAGTAAGTAATTGGGTCATTTCTTGATGGTCTAAGCATAAACACGATAGAGAGGACTAGACTAAGTTTAGACTTGAACGCTTCTTCTTAAACAACATTCTAGCTTTGGTAATTACACTTTTAAACACTTAATTTTGACCTCAAGTGGTCATCTTCTAATTTAGTGTTTTCTGGTTCTCAAGTTATACATTTGTATGGTCTAACCATATAGATAATAGAAAGAATTGGGCTAAGCTTAGACTGTATCACCTCTTAAGTAACACTTAGGGTACTTACAAGTTTGGTAATTATACTTAAAACACTTAACTTCCACTTAGAGTGATCATCTTCTAATTTTTGTTTCTTTTAATCGAAATGGAAATGGTCATCATTCCATAAGTAACCTATATATATTTGACAACATGTTATTGAGGTGTCCTACTTTTTCTAGTGATACTAACTAGTGGTGCTCCTTTTAAGGTATCTGAGTCTTATAGCTAGGCATGACATTTTTAAGGTATCTGAGTCCTTAGATGTTAGAGCTATCAATGCTTATTTAAGGTATCTGACTCTTATAGCTAGGCATGGCATTTTTGCTTGGTCATGAAATCAACGAACTCTATCTAATTTAACCGGGTTTTAGGTTGATATTGGATTAGAAATTGAGTATATGGATCGAATCATTGAAATTCTTTAAGAACTTTTCGTTAAACCTTATAAAAATTATGAAGCCATCAATTGAATTAAAGTAAGTGGGTCATGTGTTTAGTTAATTTCTTTTATACACTTGAACTCTACCAGGGTTGCTCATCAACGAATCAATACTCTGTAAGGAGATGTATTACATTGCATAAAAGAAGATGCATATAAAATCTAAGAAATGGAAACTCCAGACCTCCCTTTAGAATCCGAGCAGGCTTAGGCTTGGTCCGCAAGTCTACTTATAGGAAATTCTCAGGATATCAATTGTCAATCTATCTTAGAGAAAGTGGAGATGAAATTAGGTAATTAGAGTAACAAGTGGTTGTCTTTTGAAGGGAGGAAAGTTCTTGTAAAAGCTTCATATAAGCCATTCCATCTTTTGCCATGAATGTCTATTTCTTAAAGTGACATGCTTTTTGTTATACAAACAAAAGAGAGGTTGAGGTTTCAAGATATCCAATATTTTAAAAATAACTATTTTAGCTAAATAGGTTTAATGTTTAATTAGTATCCTTATTAACTTTGTACAAGAATCCTTAAATGTCTTTAATTTCAATCATGTGATATTTTACATATGAAAACATGTAATGAACGTTCTTTTACTTGGTCTAGGTTCTATATATTGCCATTTGGATGGCTAATTATGTTGGTATTTAGAAGTCAAGTATTAGAATTTTGGTAAATAAATAGATGCCCTCTAATATTAGTGACAACATTTTATCTCTTATCACTATACCCTTTTTAGTATGCTATAATTAGAGAATTGGTAAACGAAATCCATCAAGGCTGAAATAGAATTTTTCACCAAATTTTAGTACAATGGAGAAAATTTAATCTTAGGCGTGATACATCTAAGGTATTAAGATGTTGATAAGTTTGTTTAGAGTTTCTCAAGGAATGGCAAAGTTACTACTAAGTCAACTTATCGTTTTATGATTAATCATCACTTATCCTTAATTAAATATTCCCTCAAATTCTACAAACTAGGTGTTGTATCCTGATATTTGGAGTTAAGAGGTACAAAGCAAAGTGAAGGTGTTTTCTTGGAGAGTTACGCATAGTAAACTCCTTATAAACTTTAGTTAGTTGAACAAGATGTGGCTCTTCATAATTTATTTTAGCCTTTATGTCTCAAGAAGGAAGATTCTTTAAAAAATGTCTTGGAAAGTATTCTATTTATGCACAAGGGAAGATTATAATTCTTGTATCTTGGTAGATAAAGGTTACAGCTTCTTAGGTAGGCTGTTTTTCCTTCCCAAGTCAACCATGGGGTCATGTAATTGTTGGGAGTAGGTATGTATTTCAGGGGAAAGATTGAAATGGAGAAGAAAATTTAGCGCAGATGTTACGACTTTGAGAGGTTAAACTGGCCCTGAAGACATAAGCTAAAGGATTCTTGTAGGATGAAGACTTCAAGTTCTTCAGGTTTTCCTGGGAAAATGAATGCTCAGAACCTTGCCTGTACTTTGCTTTTGCAATGTGTGAAAATGATTTTAGCCGTCACCACTAAGAAAAGCGCCCGAACAACAGGATGACCCCTCAGAGAGCACAAGCACACCTAGGAGTCCGACAACACCTCTGCATCAAGACTAGATAAAGTTTGCCCAGTTAAAGAAATACATGGGAATGATCCTAGGAAGGCATATCATTATACAGGATTACCACCGAGAGTTAATAGTGCATGTGATGTAGCTGGAGGCACGCAATAAATGGATGGAGGAGGTGCTATGCAGGATGGCAGGTCATCTTGGACTCGAGGTAGCACCTCCACAAAACTAGAGATAGCCCATCATCATCCACTCTAATAATAGCACTAGAGGACACAACAACCATGGACATTCCCAGCACACTAGCCGACTAACAAACATACACGGGAGGTAGTTTGGGATACTCAATTATGGTTATATTTATATTTATATTTGTTGGAGATCATCTATTTATGGAATAATTGATTTTTTCCGTTTTGATAGTGATTAGCCCTGATTTGCCGTGATCTTGTTTCCTGTGTATGTTGATATATACTCTTGATCCCTGTAATCAAAAA
>JANZLX010000002.1:33357805-33368222 GCA_025531955.1 Erythroxylum orinocense
AACTGATTTGGAATTGTACTTTATGGTTACTGTAAAATATTATTAAATGATTGTATCTACTGCAAAATATTACTACTGTTTACTGCTTGTTCCGCGAAATTGTGAAATGACTGAAACTGCTTCCTTTTTACATGAAATGAACGGTTTTTAAAAAAATGTATATCGAGTTTTACCGACCGACTGATGTAGTACGCCGCCCTCGTGGGGCACGGACTCGGATATCACCAACGATATCGGGTTCGGGTCACTCGGGAGTGGGGTGTTACATTATATATATATGATCAGCCTAACATCGTGAGGTTTAGGCTTTTCCTAAAATATTACTTGTTAATTTCATTAACAATATCATTATTTTATGCTCTATTATTCTTTGTTATGTGTTTATTATGCATAGTTGGATGATTTTAGAATTTGCTTTTCTTATTCATATTGAGACCATACTGTTAAATTAAAGGCAATAGAATGATAAAAAGCACTTAAAAATTTATCCATTTGTTTTAGCATATTTTCTTTAATTATTACCTACCATATTTTTATCCCTTAGGAGTAACAACTTTTAAGACTTAACCTTTTCTTTGATTGATTATAGCCACATTGATAGCCAATTACCCTATTTTTCTTGAAAAATTTTCATCAATTTTTGAACCTTAAAGGATTTACTTTTACTTGATCACTTAAAACTTCGGTTCTATTGATGAATTTTAAAGAAAAGGTATAATGTGCTTGTGATTGTTGGTATATGGTGATTGTTAAATTTGTTTCTTATTATTGTTGTAATTTTATATTCACTCCAAAGTTGCTTGAAGTTCAAGTTGAAAATTATTTGTTACGAGCATATTGAAAAAGAAAAAAAACTTGCAGAGTGAGAACAATTATTATTTTGCCAAAGAAATTTTTTCTTAAATGATTTATGCTAGGAAGAACCAAGTTTTGTATAATCTTGTTTATGTAAATTTCCTTCACCTTATTACCCTTTTAATTATCCCTACTATACCTTTACCAAAGCTTCATTACACCCTATTTAAAAGATTTTTTTTGTTTCTATTTTATTTATTAGTGGTGGAGATGTAATTTTATTGCAAGCATATGGTTAAGAATCCTCCTATATAATAATATGAGAATTTGTTATATTTTCACCCTAAACACTTTGAGTGCATTGAGTGAATCTTTTGTGAGTTTATGGAATTTGTGCTTTCGATTTTTGAAATTATTAATATGATTGTTGTTGGTATTCTCTTATGAAAGTTTGTTCTATGATAGTTAAAGTCTAATTTTAGGCTAATTTGATTTGTATGATATAATAATTTAGATGTGGATGGATAGATTTATGTTAATAAGGGATGGATTGTTTTTTTACATCTAATAATTTGGATTATGATTTTCGTGAGGACAAACAAAGCTTAAGTGTATGAAAGTTTGATAAATGCTTAATAGACTATGTTTTTAGCTTTATGTTTACCTTTTTTGCTTTATTATTTGAGAGTTTTTATTTTTTTGTTTACTTATTTTATTTCTAGTCCGTTATTAGGTGTCAATTGCCTTCATTGATCAAAAGGAGAAGAATTAGGGCAAAATTGGGACAAAAAATGGAGGAATTAGAGTTTTTTTTTTAGGGACACATTCATACTGATGAAGGAAATGCTCATACATGTCATACACATGATCATGTTAAGGGTTACGTAAGTCCCTCAGAGCATGTACAATTTTGAAAATGTTGTTTTGCTTGTATAAAGATGGACATGCCAGTGTAAGTCATGTACACAGGCAGTGATGTACACGGTCATGTTCACTGCCTTGTGTAAGCTCTTAACAAAATGTCTACATGTGATTTTGAAAAGTTTTTTTAGGGATATGGTCATGCATACAACCACGTAACTGATTGTGTCCATGTTAGAAAACCTAATTTGATAATATAAAAGGCATTTATTAAGGCTAATTAAAGAGAGAAACAGTTACAATTGAAGTTAGAAAGGAGAGTTTGAGTTCTAAACACACTTCTAAATCTATGAAAGTAGAAACGCAAAGATTACATTAGAGATCCAATAGAGAGCACTCTTCCATCAAATTTTCAAGGGATTAAATTAGAGAAAAAAGGCTATAGAATGGATTCTCTTCTTTTATTTCTTGTTTTTGAATTTTTGAATTTTCTATTATTATAAAATAAATTTTTTATTGCCTAAGTAGGATGAACAATAAGTTGAGATGGATCTTGTGATTTGATTCTTTTTAATGCAATTTAATTATCGATTCATTACAATTCAATTGTATGTTTTAAGTCTTAAATTAATATGTCTAGGATATTAATCCAATGTATGATTTAATATAATTGAGATTACGAATTTATTTTGTAAGAATATATTTGCCATAATGGGAAGAAGTTGCATCTAAACCTAGAGATAGGTAAACATAAATTATATGGATTATGATCAAACCTAATAGTAAATTTATAAATCGAGGGTTTTAATAGAAATATAGTTAATCAACTAAGGACTAGTTATTACAAGTCTTAAGAAAGATATTCATATACGATGGGAATTTTTATAGTCTAATAATCTGTAATTGAATTGCATAATAAATAATTAATAATTAAGAAATCTTAGGGGATTCATTACCTAGGTACTAGTTTTTTATATTAATTAATCTTAGTGTCATATACATTCTTGTTTATTGGTTTTTTTTTTAACTATAACTTAGTTTTAATAAACTACCATCCTATTTTTGTGAGTTAGATAATAGAAAAGAGGTTATTAATAGTATTTGTAGTCCTTGTAGGATCGACTTGGTATTCATTAACACTATACTATAGCTCAATAGGTGCACTTGCCTATCAGATGTATAGGGTAGAGATCAGCCATATCATATATCAAAATTTTTACTTTAATCTACATTAGTTTACCACTAACTCATATAGGTTGACCAATCACCCAAAAAATATGATTTTAACAACTTCAAATATTCAAAACTAATTTGTTTAATGAAATTATGATTTAAACACTTCCCAAAATATTTCTTAAAGAGTGCTTAAAATATCAAGAGATTT
The DNA here is from genome assembly GCA_025531955.1 of Erythroxylum orinocense. Lineage (NCBI taxonomy): Eukaryota > Viridiplantae > Streptophyta > Magnoliopsida > Malpighiales > Erythroxylaceae > Erythroxylum > Erythroxylum orinocense. The sequence continues at coordinate 33,360,846 of JANZLX010000002.1, forward strand.
ATCAAAAAAGGTCAATAAGTATTTCTATTAAAACAAATTGCTTCACTAAAGTGAAATGAAACGCTTATGCATAGTGAGCCATTTAGACTATCAAATCAACCAAGGTAAGCTTACAAGTAGTAATAAATAATATAAAATAATCTTGATATATCTTAATCTTGTTTTATGTTTAACTTGATTTTGATATTGAAAGTTGCAAACTTCGTCTTTTCTTTCATAAACCATCTTTATGACAATATCTTGTTCTCATATTCGTTCTCATCAAAATAGTAAACTCATTAGTAGTGCTTATGTTTTGTTATCATTAAAACATTGATTTAAACTTCCCTTTGTTCAACAATAACTTTATTAAATATCTACAACTAAGCATTGACATTTCTTACAAGGTTTGATATATTAATTGAGTTCAAAATATCATCCCCTGAGCCAAATAAAGCAAAAAGTTTATAACAGACTCAAGTTTCCTATTTGTCCAACGGTCACATATAATTAAATAACTATAAGTTGCTCAAGTCTTTCTTATTTCATTTAAATAACTTTTTTTATTTCACTAAAAGGGTTGCTCATAAGATTACCTCTATAATATTCAATTGAAGGAGCTTTAAACCTTAAATCATAAGGTATAATAACATCTACCATAGGTTGGTAACAATAAGATTAAGTAGCATCGAATTACACACCTATGTTATGCGACCATATAGCAATTATTATTTTCACATTATGAGGTACTTCTTTATATTATAATTCACTTTAGATAGAAGGTTGAGTTTCAGGACTTTTTTGTGGGTTAAACAATTTAGGCACTTGTCTTTTTCTTTCCTAATATCAACTGAACTAATCCCTTATTCTTGTGTAGGAATACTAGCTTCAGGGTTGTCAATATTATCCTCATAAATGCAAAATGAACTTCCACTTCTCATTTCATAATTATTTTTCTTCGTTTCTTTCTCATTCTTATAATCTTTAAGAGAAGTTTTTATCTATTATTTTATTTCATGACTAACTTTCATGTAAGATTTCACATCACCTTTGGTCTTAGCTAAATAATACTTTTTTTTAACTTGATGATTCTCCGACCTTTCAAATGTCTGTCACAATACAAACATATAGTATATTTTTTATACTAGGAAATCAATCTTGCATGAGCCAAAGCTTGCTTATTGAATCTTCATGAACAGATTGAATTTTCAAAGGTAATTAAACTTTCATCCATTTCTCTGTAAAAAAGAAAAAAAAAACTTCATATCAAAACTAAGCTTCTTTGTACATAACCTTGCATCAAACATAATGAACAAGTCATGTGAAAATATGAAAGAATGTAATTTCGCAAAAATTTTAGTTCAGTCGTAATTGTTTCTAACATAATTGAAAGCAAAAAAACTAAACACAAAATAAACAAATCAACACCTGAGATTTGGTAACGCAATTCGACATACTTTGCCTACGCCTGTAAGACCCTTACCCAGCTTAATCACTTTCACCAAGGAACAATAATAGTTTTACTTAAGACATTATAGAGCCGACTTACCCTACCGTTGATACTATCTCTCGTCCTCACACCCCATGAAAGAATTTGAATCTCAACAGAGGATTTTTCAACAATTTTTAATAATAATAAAGCGAAATAAACAACTAAAGTGATTAAATAATAACTAACATAAACAAATACACTTGAGAAAAGAAAGACAACTTCTCTAATAATTCTATCTCCTTCAAAGAAAGATCGAGAAGTTGTTCACTAATAAATTTGCTATAGTTTTTCAATATTAATACCGGAACATCACACCCATAGTAGCAGAAAAATCAACAACGAACATACACGTTTCTTCACTGAAACATTGCAAATAATGAAGCTACAAAATTCACGATGCCTGCTGGAATTTTTTGCCCACAACCAGCACTATCGACAGCCACCATAAATGTGCCCAATTAATCGAATAAACATCACACTATAGAACAAAAATAGCAGCTACAAATATTAAAGGACTTCTAGAATTTTCTCACATCATAACTCACAATTGAAAACAACTAAAGTAGCACTCCCCACTGTTGTTGTTCAAGATATGGAGAATATGTAGCAAAAATCACACACAAAGAATAACTCTGCAACACTCAATGGTTGTTCAAAAACAGAGGAACATATAGCTGTAGAGAAAAAAGAACATCATATACGATAAATTCAGCTACAAGATCGTGACGTCCTAGTCCAAAAGTTACAACATAACCTTGGAATATTATCCCACAAAATCAGCTACTAAAACTTATCAAAATCCCAACAGCTAGGTCATACAAAGCCTATCATTTTTCCTATCTAAAAACAACAACACATCAGCCCACTATGCACGAAAAATTCAGTCAAATTTTAGCTGCAAAACTTAAAACCAAATCTCCAAATATTTGCTTCCTTAGATAGTCATTATCCTCAAAATAGGTTATCCATTAAATCCCATATTGATTAGGATTTTAAACCTTATCAAAATTATCTTAAAAGAGTCCCATATAAATCCACTAGGTCTAATTATCAAATAATGTCCAAGATTAAATAATAAGATATCAACATATATCTTAACGATCTCCCTCTTTTTGGAATTATTTGTCACCTATTGAAATTCTCCCTAAGAAGATAATTGGACACATAATCATCAACTCACAAATACCACATAGGAACTCCCTCTTAATCAAACATAATCAAATATCCAAATAAATAAATATCTAAATATCCAAAGGTAATAAAACGCAACCAACATGACATCCAATCATAACATGACATATTTCCAAACTATAGTTTTCTCCCTCTTAGGACAAAAAGATGCCAAAAAGTAAGACTAATAGTAACGTAGATACCTTAAAATCTCTCCCTAAATTAAATAGTCATATAAGATGAAAATAAACAATGCCAAAACGAACAATTTCTTCAATGCGATCAATCTCGGTGAATAAAGAAGTATAAAAATCAGCAGTAGGTGCAGCAGAATAATCATAAGCACGTCAAGATGACAATTTACCACCAGTCAAAACACTAGCCAACTTATCATTACTTACATTAAAGTCATTCGCAAACGATGGATTAAATTCAAAAATCCCAAAAATGCATTCAACGAATAATAATCAAACTTAATCAATCCATATAAACGCAAATTGCCCAAATTTTTACAGCTTATAATATAAAGAAATTAAGATAAAACTTGAAAAACTTGAATCGTAGAAAACTTGAATCTTCCTATAGTTCTCCAACTAAGCATTAACTTTTTCTCAAGATAATTCCATAAATCAAAATCCAGAAGCAAAATTCTCAAATCATCAAGCAGAGCCTCATTCTCACATCAAATATACTATTCAACAAGTAAGGAAATGACTAAACACATACCAATCAACTGAACCTTAGAAAACCCATAAATAAAAACTCAGAAAGCCTAGACGATAACTCCTTTGCACCACCATTTTCGATTTTTAAACAAAAAAATCAATATACTTTAAAATTTTAAAGCACACAGTTCTTGTGCACCTCAAAGAAATTCAAACCTTACCTTATTCCTCATTACACTATCTTTGTCATCAGTTTCTTCTTTTGAAGCAACTAACAAATCTTCTGTTTGACCAGTTTCTTTAACAACAAAAACGAACTATGAATATGAATAATTTCTTGTTTTTCCTTCACTACGTCTTTGTGCTTGTAATTGACCCTTTCTAACCTAAGTATGTTTTGGTAACGTAGGCTACTGTTGGAAGTTCATTAAAGAGTGCCTAGATTTTTGGTTTTGAGTCCATTGAAATATTATTTGTAACAACTTTTATCATTTTGGCCTTATGTGCCCGATAACCCTACGAAAGTGACATGTAGGTATAAAATTCTGATTCTTCATTGAGATTTTTCCTTGAATAGATCTGATTGTACCACTTTTCTCATCATTAGACTTAGAACATCCACCTTTATAGCCAATGCCTTGAAGGTCACCTTTAATCTTACCAATTTTTACCAACTTTTCTAACTTTTCAATGCCTCCATTTAACATTCTTATTCTTTATCCGTACTGACCAACTTTAGTTTTGTTTCATCAAACTCATTTATTGTAGATAATTACTTTTTATCTAAATCTTGAATGATGTTCTTCATAGAGGAGTTCTCCTTCTTTAGTTTTTCATTCTTCTTACACATTTGCACTCATTTTGCATACATTAATTCACAGGCTTTATAAATATCTACCTTTTTTATCATCTGAATTGTTGTCATCACCAGTGTAACGAATCTCATACCCACCGTCCGATACTGGGCGATACGTACAATACCAGTCAAAAAACGGTATAAAAGGAGATGTTTCAGTACTGGATCCAAATACCAACCTGTATCGGCCTATTTCACCTGGTACCGCCAGTACCACCGATATTTGGAATATCGACCATATACCAGATGGTAATGGAAATTAAAAAAAAACTAGGGGCATTTTTGTAAAAAATGAAATTTTTTTAAAAACCTACCCCCCGATCCGACTCTACTATCTTCTTCTTCCTCTCTTTATTTTTTTCTCTCACACTCTCACTCTCTGTCTTCTTCATCATCATCATCTCTTTTTATTATTAATAATATAATATTTAAATTCATATAGTAAATAATAGTCATATTTTTTATACATAGAATAATTAAAAATATGTTAAAATGAAAATTAAGAGGCCTCAAATTTTTTATTTCTTTTTAAAATTGTTAATATAAATATAAAAATATTTTATTATTAATAACAATTACATATTAAGATAAAATATTTTTTATTACTGAAAATTATATTAAGATAGAAATTATGTTTTATTATTGATAATAATTATTCTTTTTATTTTATATTTTGATGTAATTGTTATTTATTATAAGATAAAATTGTAATATTTTAAATACTTTGTATTGTTCTTAATTACATATTTCTATGATGGTAAAATAATCATTTTTATGTTCATTGTGGTTATTATGTATATGTAGAATATGTGAAAATAATATTAAGAAAATAAATAAATTGTTGTTATTTTAAATTTCTATTATTATGATTTTTTTAGACAATGTTGATTTAAATTATATAGTACAATATTGAAGCATTATTTTTCAATTTTTTAAAAAATTAGAGACTATTTTATAATTTTAAAAAATTACCTGAAACGGTAGCTGGTATTGATCAGTAAGTATATTACCGTACCAAAATTGTTGGCCTTTGAAATTTTTTTATTTGATTAAACATAATTAAATTAATTTTTTGGGTCTTGCTAGATTTATGTATGTTGGAATTAATTAGCATGTTAATGTTAATGGAATTTTGTAACATAGGTGTATTAAATTAAAGTGTTAGGAGTGTTAGCATAAAGGGTATTTGGGCATGTCACTTAAGGATGAAACAACATAAGCTCTTAAGTGAGGGCAAAATGGACTTTGTGCTTTCATTAAGGGTACAAAAGAGAGAAAGAAAAGGTGGTCTCACATTGAAGAAGAGGCAAAAATGAAATTAGAGAGGAAGGAGAGAGAAAGAGTTATTTGAGAGAAAAGGAAGGAGAAAAAGAAGAGCGTTGAGCTAGGTTTCAACTTTTCTTAGTTCTAAAGGGAGATTTTGAGAGTGTTCAAGAAGGGAAAAAGGAAGAGGAAGGTTAAAGCTTCCATTAGAACCAAGAAGCTCATTGTTTGGTGAAGATTCAATGCAAGCTTGATTTTCATCTTTTGGATTTTTGGAGTGTTTTTGATTCAAAGATCTTAGTAAATGGATGGGTTTAGGTATTCTAGGATCAATTTCATGCATTTGGGTCTTTGGGTTTTCTAATTTGAATTATATTGATTTGAGATTTTTGTGTTAATGTTGAAGAAAATCAAGGGAGGCAAGAGGAGCAAGAGTAGAGGCAATTTGAGCAAGTTTTTCAAGCAAGGAAACTAAGGTGGGTGATATTTTTATAATTGAGTTAATAATCTATTAAATGTTCTTCAATAAATGTAATTAATTGATTTTTTCAACTACCTTATAAAAGTGCATTTATTGATCTTTAAATGCTTGAGAAGGTGCTACATGCTTTTTGTATATGAGTTTTGTGAAAGAATTTTGAGTGATATGGAAATGATTTCAAATTGCTCTATAATTGTTGTATTTGTTGTTGGACCCCGAACTTTTCTTGGAAATTAGAAATTATTAAATGAAATTAAATGAGAAAATATAGTATGATTTCTTGAAATAAATAAAAAGTATAAAGGAATCAATGAGCATTTGATGAAATGAAAGACATTTGGTTTTTCTTGTGTTTTGCTTATGTTTGATAAAAAGATGAAGTATTATGTATTGTGTTTGGATGTGGAATTGGAGAATGTACGAAATTGAAGTGTTTGTGCAGTTGCTATAAATTGTGTGAGTGTTTGAAGATTTTGGCTAGAAAAATTTTTAGGAGAGATGCTGTCAAAATTTTCATTAAAGGCAAAAACTATGATTGCATTTTTGACCCTCTTAGAGTTTGATTTAGATTGGAAGATCTTCTTGAAGATTGTAGTTTAGGTTTTGATCTTTTCATTGATGTATAATATGTTATTTTTGGTTGTGAAAATTGGAAGATATGGATTTTTGAAGATTGGATGTGGTATAGGATGACGAATTTCTGGTCATAAACTTTGATTGAAAAATTGACCTAGTTAGAGGTCGAAATTGCCTTTAAGTGTTTCATGAAAGTTTTAGATTATGTTTTTATCTTTCCATTGATATAAAATATGGAAATTTTGGACTATGGAATGTGGAGTTATGATTTTTAGAAGTTTCTGTTACAGTTTGGGAAGAGTGTTAGTGGATAGAAACTTCGATGTGGTTTTTGACTCCTTTAGAGGTCAAATTGATTTTTCAGTTCTTCATGAAAGCTGTAGGTTGCATTTTAATCTTTTCATTGATATAAAGTATGATATTTTTGGACCTTGGAGTGGAAAGTTAGAAATTTTAGAAGTTGTGATACTGTTTCGGGTGGCATAATTTGGATAGAAATTTTGAGTGGGTTTTTGACCCCTTTAGAGACGGAATTGATTTTTAAGTTCTACATGAAAATTGTAGAACTTGCTTTTATCTTTCCATCGGTACCAAGTTTGTAAAATTTGGAGTTCGAAGTCAAAATTTATGAGCGTTCGAGGTTAGAAGGTCGGTCAGGCGAGGGCTAGCGCTCGCGCCCGCTCGACCTGCCGAGCACCCTGTTGCGCACCGCTCGGTCAATTTTCGTTCAGTTTTGGCCGACCGACCTCTCTTCACTCTTTTGGACATAACTTTTTCGTCCGACATCCGATCGATTTGATTTTCGAAGCGTTAGATTTCTAAGACATCCCTCTATCTCTCCATACCATTTTAATCAGTTTTGATATTAAATTGAGAAAGATTGATTTGATCAAAG